>CM046366.1:1026511-1074973 GCA_025413025.1 Ficus hispida
TTGTGACCGAAGTCCTGACTCGTTATCTGTTTGTAAAAAAAAATTAAAAGATTATATTAATTATAATAACCTTTTAATGATTCCGATATTACATTATATTATTATTAGTGTTAACTTTACACGCTAACCGAGGCATTAAATGTGTGCTTAGTAAATAAAGTCAGTAACTTTTGGGAAACGTATCGAAGAAGGCGGCGATGCTTGTTGTGACACGTCAGTAGCTATGGTTATCACTAGAGTGAGAAGCTTTGTGGAACAGGAGCCTTTACCCTGGTCACAATAGTTGTGACCGGGCGGTCACAACCATTGTGACCGAAGTCCTGACGCAAGATAATGTTTAAAAAAAAACAATTTAATATTATATTAATTAAAATATAATTTTAAACCTTCGAATATTATTATTATATTATTATTAGTGTTAAAGTTACACGATAACCGAGGCATTAAATGCCTGCAGGGGAAACAACATCATTAGATTAACCTAGGGAACCGTAGCGAAGAAGGCGGTCAATTTCGTTGTGACACTCTGGTAACAATGGTTATGACTGGGGTGAATTACCGTGTAACAGGAGCCTTTACCCTGGTCACAATAGTTGTGACCGGGCGGTCACAACCATTGTGACCGAAGTCCTGACGCAAGATAATGTTTAAAAAAAACAATTTAATATTATATTAATTAAAATATAATTTTAAACCTTCGAATATTATTATTATATTATTATTAGTGTTAAAGTTACACGATAACCGAGGCATTAAATGCCTGCAGGGAAAATTCAGTAACTTTTGGGAACCGTAGCGAAGAAGGCGGTCAACTTCGTTGTGACACGTCAGTAACTATGGTTATGACTATAGTGAGAAGCTTTGTGTATAACGCTTTTACCATGGTCATAATGGTTGTGACCGGGCGGTCACAACCATTATGACCGATATGATATGGAATACCAACAGTCTTTTGTACGACTCTGAGTGACAAAATACCAAATTTGCCCTCATCTCCTCCACGCGTAATAGTTAGTCACCCTATGCCGCTATTGGGTTAAAATTTTTAAAAAAGCTTTTACAGTTGTTAGAGAGGGAAACACCGGTTCTAGAGAGAGAAAGAAGAAATCGTATCGTTTTCGACCAGACGTCTCCTGCATAACCGTCGTCAACCACCTACTATAGCCGTAAACAAAGATACTATAGCCGTAAACCGCCGATTCCATATCCGTAGAATGGTGACAATTACAGATATTGAGAGAAACAAGGGAGAAATGGATGTACACGAAACGAGTATAACTCCATCCAAGATATCGAAAGAGGAAGAGGTAAAATCTTTGATCGATGTTTGATTTAGTCAAAAAATAGTTTGCGGCACGTCCATGGTGCTAAATACCGACTCATCAAAAATTTTGTTTTAATTTTTTTTTTATCCATTCACACAGGGGCAATATATCCGACTCGTACCAGACTCTGAGATAACACGGGCCAAAATCAATACTTTCATAAACATTAACGAGACATGGAAGAAACTGAGCCTGTGGTTATCTCCACGACAGTTGGCCTCCGTCAAAGACCAGCCATGTGTACAACCTTTCTTACATCTAGAGTCTCTAGGTTGGGCTGGCCAGTTATTCCACAACATTGTTATGCGTCTTACAAACCACACAACGATGGGTGACGCACTGTGGTTCGAGATTGGAGACGAAATGGCCAGATTCTCCATAATGGAGTTCTGCCTAATTACCGGACAAAAATGTGCAGGGTCTACGCATCTACCGGTCGTCGAGAGCAGATTAATGGCAAGATATTTTTCGACGGTTAAGGGCGTATCGAGGGAAAATTTGGAACTACAACTGTCCAATGCTAAGTTTGACAACGACGAAGATGCCGTAAAACTTAGCCTTTTGTACATTATTTTCTCGATCCCTTTGTCAAATGCTATAACGGTGAAAATAGATCCCAAATATTTCGGTTTGGCAGACCAAACTTGGATGCCTTCAACGATTTTCCTTGGGGTGTGCTATCATGGGAGGCAACCCGTGCTGCAATATGTGCTACAGTGGAGAATAGGATTCTTCGAAGAGACGACAAAAAAAAAACAAGTTAGCACAGTTCATTACAGCATTCTGGGTTCCACATGCCATACTCGTATGGGCATATGAGACACTTCCAACGATGGCTGCCAAGTTTACAACCAACTACTCACAGGCCGTTCCGCGTATGGCGTCCTGGACCACTGCGGAGACAGTGAAATTTGAACGACGTCAGCGGGCGTTCATGGAGGTTGGCGAATCACAGGTAATTCACATTCCGATACCATAACAAGTGCTAGTCAAAGCCATTATGACCGGGCGGTCATAACCATTGTGACCGTGTTGGTCATAAACGCACTGACTAAGACAGGTCACAACCGTTATGACCGTCTGGTCAAAATCGTTATGACCAACACGGTCATACCATAATAAGATTCACTGACTCGTTATGGGTTATTATAATAAAATAATAATAATACATTCAGTATAAGGATAGTAATTTTACGCCATGTGTGCAGCCAATATATTTTCAGTTGATGCCAACCGAGGAGGAGTTGAAGAACGGGAATGTTGCTCGCCTTTTCTTGAATAGACCGACTGGCCTGCCACAATTACCAGCTCCCAAGTCGTCAGTCCCCCGGCGGACCCCGGATATCAATACCGCGTGGGTGGAGTTCCAGAATGAGATCCGAGGACATGTTAATAATTTGAATAAGAAGATAGAGGATATACAAAAGGAACAAACCCGCTCGAAAAAACTGTTGAGGAGGGTGCTGAAATTGTTGAAGGCGAAGAATGCTGCCGAGAAGTTCGGTCAGGCACAGCATGTCCCGAAGGTCGAGAGCAGCGATGTTCTTAATGTTAAGCGGAAGGCGTCGGAAGATTTAAGACTCCTTCCCCTGGGCTCGATGTCTATGCGGATATAGGGCTGCAGGCAGCAATGGAGTTCCTTACTGCCGATAAGGGGATCGATTGGAATGCAGATGCCGAGGAGAAGATAACAAAGGTAGAATTATACATGAATATACCTGATTGGTGTGGTTCCCATTACAATTTTGTTTGACATTTTAAGAAAATTCAATGTACAGGAACAGGCAGCCGAGACGAGTGTTGAGGATTCGCGAGTCGTTGGCGCGAGGGAGGGGGCAATGCCTGAAGTGTCACGGGTCGGGAAAGAGGGGCCAGAGAGGGAGGACCACAAGCAATCACATGATCTTGTCATGATTGACGAGCAATCCAGAGAGGATATGTTGACGGACGTGGTTGTGACGCATAGCTGAGAATTAAAAGTTTGCCAATAATGGAAGAGTCAATTAGATTAACTCGTTTAAAATTTGTTATTTGTAGATCCCCAAGAAGAAGAGGGCCAGACTATCAAGGCTTGGCCAACGGCCATCGGGTCGTAAGACTGACGATGGATCCCCTTCGAAGAAACCGGCCGACACGAATTATGCCCTCCCAGCAGGTCTCGCAGAGGAACCTCCTGAACAGAGGTTAGAAGAGTTCAGGGAGTGGTTAAAACAAGGATTGTTGAAGAAGATACCTCAAGGGTAATGTAGATTAACTTAACATTGTCTGTTTTTAGGATGTTAATTGGAATTGCACTGATGTGTTTGTCGAATATGTATGCTTGATGTTCAGTAAACGGCCTCCACGTTACAGTGCCAAGCATGAGAAACTTGACAAACCCCATGACTTCGGGTGCATGGAGGTAGGAAGAAAAACCTGGTACTATGAATTAGCTACCTCCCCGATTTGGCTATGGGACGAAGTAAGTACATGACATTTTTTAAAATTCGGCAGTCTGCTATCAACCATTAATCGAAATTATTATATGTTTGCGAGCTCGAATATTGTACAGTATCTTTTAACCGACTGGTTATGTTAATGTAGCACGTTGATGTCGCCTTTTATTACTTGAGAAAGAAGATCAGGCAGTTCCCCGAATTGGAGCGACGGAGGGTGACAACGGTTGACACTTATTTTTGTACAAAGGTTCGATCGTTGTGGCGTCTACACCAGAGTGCACCCGAGAAGTTCGATTGGGGAACCTGTGAGCCTTTACTCAAGATAATGCTTGGCGTTAATGTCCAGAGTGGGGCATCATGGTTTGACGTGATGACTGTGCTAATACCGGTGCATTTGGCTGACCTTAAACATTGGGTATTAGCGAAGCTCGATCTGACAAGCTGGACCATTGACGTGTACGACTCTCTGCAGCATGAAGGCGGTCACAATGTCAAGGTCCGAGCAGGCATGGAATGTTTATCAATATTCATTCCATTGCTGGCTGAACGCTTAGATTTGTATCAATTCAAACCAAGAGAACCTGCTGGAACTAACCCATTACCAATCAACATAATGAAAGACATCCCTCAACAATCCAATGGGCGAGTGCAAGAAAAACACCATTTCTCCCTTGTATACTGCATTCAAAAGTTGAAGTGAAAATTAATTATCTTTGTCATTTGTTCAACAGGGGTGACTGTGGAGTGTTTACCATAAAATTTGCTGAATGCTTAATAGAAGGGAGGGACGTCAATTATTGGGTAATAGGTGGACGGATGAGGCTATTTCGGGAGTGGCTAGCATGTTACTTGTGGATGCATGCCAACCGGAAAATTGAAGGAAATTACAAAAGTGATGACGACGTCGACAAGGAATTCGCCTGAGACATATACTATTTTTTCATTTAACACATTCCCATTAATTGTATTTTTCTAAAATTTTTTCTTAATTTTATATGTCATAGTGTAATAACATATACAATTTCAAGAGTAAGGGTTAAATTAATCCATGCAAACCGCGTTTTATTATTAATAAGAGTGAAATGTATTGCCCCTGTTTCACATTCATGAAAACAGAACGAGTCCAAATGGATTTCATCAAACTGTTTCAAAAAAACACAAAAAAAACTGGTCATAATGGTTGTGACCGGGTGGTCATAATGGAAATGACCACCGCTAAAAAATAGTTCGACAAAAAGTTCGGAAAAAAAATTTAAAAAAAACTGGTCATAATGGTTCTGACCGGGTGGTCATAATGGAAATGACCACCGTTAAAAAATAGTTCGACAAAAAGTTCGAAAAAAAAAATTTTTAATAAAAAAAAAAACTGGTCATAATGGTTGTGACCGGGTGGTCATAATGGAAATGACCACCGTTAAAAAATAGTTCGACAAAAATTTCGAAAAAAAAAATTTTTAATAAAAAAAAAACTGGTCATAATGGTTGTGACCGGGTGGTCATAATGGAAATGACCACCGCTAAAAAATAGTTCGACAAAAAGTTCGAAAAAAAAATTAAAAAAAAAATGGTCATAATGGTTGTGACCGGGTGGTCATAATGGAAATGACCACCGCTAAAAATAGTTCGACAAAAATTTCGAAAAAAAAAATTTTTAATAAAAAAAAAAACTGGTCATAATGGTTGTGACCGGGTGGTCATAATGGAAATGACCACCGTTAAAAAATAGTGAAATAGTTCGACATAAAAAAAATTAAATTTAATTATAAAAAAAAAAACTGGTCATAATGGTTGTGACCGGGTGGTCATAATGGAAATGACCACCGCTAAAAAATAGTTCGACAAAAAGTTCGAAAAACAAATTAAAAAAAAAAATGGTCATAATGGTTGTGACCGGGTGGTCATAATGGAAATGACCACCGCTAAAAAATAGTTCGACAAAAATTTCGAAAAAAAAAAATTTTTAATTAAAAAAAAAATGGTCATAATGGTTGTGACCGGGTGGTCATAATGAATATGACCACCGCTAAAAAATAGTTCGACAAAAAATTTCGAAAAAAAAAATTAAAAAAAAAAAAAACTGGTCATAATGGTTGTGACCGGGTGGTCATAATGGAAATGACCACCGCTAAAAAATAGTTCGACAAAAAGCTCGAAAAAAAAAATTAAAAAAAAAAATACTGGTCATAATGGTTGTGACCGGGTGGTCATAATGGAAATGACCACCGCTAAAAAATAGTTCGACAAAAATTTAGAAAAAAAAATTAAAAAAAAAAACTGGTCATAATGGTTGTGACCGGGTGGTCATAATGGATATGACCACCGCTAAAAAATAGTGAAATAGTTCGACATAAAAAAAATTAAATTTAATTAAAAAAAAAAACACTGGTCATAATGGTTGTGACCGGATGGTCATAATGGATATGACCACCGCTAAAAAATAGTGAAAATAGTTCGACTTAAAAATTTCGTGGGTAGGAGATGAGGGTAATCCTGTACTTTATATACATTAAATGCTACTGGGCCCCACGGTAAGTGCTGAAATTGAATAGAACAAAAAGTGCTGCTGTTTTTAATATTATTTTTTTCAGAGGTGTTAAAAGTGAAATTAACCCAAAAAAAAGAGGCTAGTTTCTTAAAAAAAAAAAAAGGGCTAGTTTCGTCAAATCCCCTAATTTTTTTTTAATATTTTATCTTCCAAACTCAGGAGACATCAAGACAGCGACTTTTGCGTGAATGATTTACCCAAAAAAAAAAAAGGATAAAAAATTAACACTTTTTTATCTTGCTTATCTATTTAATAATTTGTTGATTGGAGATTTAATTGAAAAATAATTATTTAAATACTTTCTCTCTCTATCCGTCAGCTTCCACTGTCTCTCTTTAAGGTTGCAGAGAGAGAAAGAGAGAAAGAGAGAGAATAGAAAGAGAATGGGACTTCCCTGGTCGATCTTCAAGCTCATTCCCTGAAATTCCAAAAAAAAAAAAAAGAAAAAAAAACCGAAGCTTTTTAGGGTTTCCGTCGTCTTGGTTTCACACTCAACAGGTAAGTTTGTTCCTTTCTGCAATTTCCTCTTTTACTTCTTTCAATTCCCTCGAAAAATTTTATCTTTTTGCTGAAATTTTCCTGTTTTGCTGCGAAATTGCCAAGTTCTCATTCTCAAGAGCTTTTCTCGAGAAAAAAGATTGAATTTTGGGTTTCGTAATGAACAAATTCGGCTCATTTTTTCGCTTTATTCCTTTCTCGTGATTTTTTTTGGGCTTTGTGTTAGGGGACAAAAAGGTCCGGTGTGGAGTACCAAGAATTTTTTTGTTCGGTTTGGAGTACCAAGATATTTTTTTTTTGTTGGAATTAGAGAAACCGAGATTCAAATTTCAGTTTTATTTTTATTTTTATTTTTTAAATTTCACTTTAGATAGTTGCATGTTGATGATTGGCTAAGTGGGCAACCATTTAATCTTTTAATTTACAATCTTGCTTGTGTACTGTTTAGGTTTAAAGTCCTTGGTTGGAGCTGTTGATTTTGATATCATTTTTTGTTAGATTTTGGAGTTGATATTAAAGGAAAAAAAATGCAAAAATTAGTTGGATACTTGGATCAGAAGTTTCATATTCTTTTGAAGGTTTGCTTTTTCTGGGTTTATATACGTACGTTCACACACACTATTGTAGCTTTTAGATATTTCATGGCAGCAAATTTATCAATTTTATTACAATTCTTATCTTAAGAGATTCTGTACTGTCTTTTGTGAGGAGGCTTAAAGTTGAAATTGGATTTTGAATTTTGACACAATTTTTAGACAGATTTTGAAGAAGAAAGGCAAACTAGTTGGATATTTGGATCACAAGTTTGATATTCTTTTGATGCTTTGGTATTTTGGATTTTTGGATTTTTTGTTTGAGCGAAAGGAGAATTTCATGGTTTCAAATTGGTATTGGTTGTGTTAGATAATTGGATGATAAATATTGAAGTATATCATTTCTCATGTGAAATACAGAAAGGCTTTTTAGTGGGAAGAGAGTTGTGAATGATGCCAGGAAAAGCTGAACATGAAGATAGGAGATCACAGCACAGTTCAGAGAATGTGTTGCAATCAAGTACTGTCTATGCTCGACCTTGGTGGAAGGAAGTGGGGAATAATGAAAAGGTTTCGAAACAATCTTTTGGGGACCTCCGAAATTGTTCTTTGGTAAATGGAGCTAGTGATGGATTGGATGATGGGAATGGCAATGGCTTGCACAAAGAAATGCCTCCGAATGTAGTGGCATCCCGGTCTGGTAGATATCTCTGAATTATTATTATCTATTGTGAGAATTCCGAAATTTTTTTCCTTCCTTGAATGTGACTCATGTGGTGAATTCTTATGCCTTGGTATGAGATTTAAAAAAAAAAAAAAACAAAAAGAGAAAAGAAAACGTAAGAGCTTTGTTGCTGATCTTAGGTTAGTTGAATGACGGCCTGAAGATCTGTTATTAAGACTTCTATTATTTCTAACTCTTTAGTATTTTGATATTTTCCTCATATTAGAACTATGGACTTGACCTGCTACTTGCGAGAGTTTGCGGGAGAAAGAGGGAGGAAGTATATCTCTATGAAATATCAAACATGTTTTCTTCTTTTCATGTGTAGTCATGGAAACTAAAGCACTTTTTTTTTTTTTTTCCCTTTGTTATCAGATGGAAACAATGGGCCTGAACATCTTCTCAAAACTGTTCCATTCTCGACCACCCTTACTGTGGGGGAACACCTCGATCCAAATTCCGAGATGGAACTTGTTGGTCACTCAATTGTAAGCATTTTCTCTATCTCTCTTTCTCTTGTTCTAATGGATGTACTCAAGAACATGCAATTGCGAAGTGGTTGTGACAAGTGTGTATGATTCTTTTGAAATATCCATTTTTTAAAAATAAATTTCACACTTTTGGAGTTTTCCTTTCCTTAGTAAGAATATACAGAAAATCACAAGCTACGTAATTTGCAGGTTCTAACCCCGTATCCTTATGGGGAACCACATTACAGTGGAGTATTGAGTCCTTATGGACATCAGCAGGTACGCTATCCACGGTCTTTTGGATTTCTTAGCCAAGGATATTCAGAAGTCTTCTAGTTCTATGTAAACACAAGATTTAGCAAACTAATTAATGAGTTAATGGAACATTGAACAATCTAAAAATGGGAAGCTCTTGACTGCTTATTTAGGTTAAAATGATGACCTTGTCAGGGTATTTGTACATGGATTCCTTTTATGCAAGGGCATTTTACTTGTTATTTTTACATCTGTAATCTAGGCAAGTGAGTGTACTTTCGAGGTTTTATGCTTTTCTTGTACTCACGTACATGGTCGTAACCTTAGTTTTGAGTTAAGTTGTTTCCAATTGTTTGATTAGAAACAAGCAACTCTTCGAAGGGTTGAGATTGTATCCACCAGAATTAGAATTAAATTCGTGGTATGATGGCAGGTACCTGCTCATTTGTATGGCATGTTTCCTGGTAGAATGCCCCTGCCCCTTGAAATGGAAGAGGAGCCTGTTTATGTAAATGCAAAGCAGTATCATGGTATCTTGAGAAGAAGACAGTCACGTGCTAAAGCGGAGCTTGAAAAGAAAGCAATAAAAGTTAGAAAGGTAAGTAAGGGTTTTCCAAAGTCATTTGCAGCTTTCATGTAATAAAAGAAGAACATGAAAAAATTATACGATAGAAGTTGGGAGATACTAATTATCAGAAGAAAAATACTATATACTTGTCGGTGTGAGGTAGGTTTGTTCGGTGTAACGGGGCTGGTTACTTTAGGTGAATTGACACGGTACTTTTGTTCATCGTTTTTATTGTTCTGTGGAATCTTGAAGTGTTTCATGGTAAAAAATGGTTATATATATATATATATATATATATATATGGCATCAAGACTCCAGTAACTAAACGATTTCTTTCACATTTTTTGCAGCCTTATCTTCACGAGTCTCGCCACCTGCATGCTATGAGAAGGGCAAGAGGCTGCGGAGGGCGTTTTCTGAACACAAAGAAGTTAGATAGCAATGTTATGAGTCCCACATCAGAAAACGGCACAAATTCAGACTCAAAGCAATCAACACAATCCACCAGCGATGGAAATGTGGATTCCTCTGGCCATCAGAAGGAAGGATTAGTGCAAACTCTCTCTAATGGAAATGGCAACAGCCATGGCTTGTCATCCACATATGGTTTGCGGTTCAAGGATGGCAAGGAGGGCGACTGGCTCGGTCAAGGCAGGGAAAGCATGCAGTTGAATGGCTCTGCTCATGGGGCCATCTCCATTAAATGAGATGATCCTGTATGAGGATGTGGTTTCCCGTAGCATGAGTCTGCCAGATTAGTACTAAATTCTCCTCTTAAAAACGAAGCAGCTCACTTTCTTTCCGTGACTTTTACAAGAGGATCATGTCTTGCAGGTGAAGCTGACCACGGCAAATGTCGGATTCAGCTCCGGGGAAACCCTCCTTACGCAATGTCTGTATCAGGCAATTCATTCTTGGCTTTGGTTACTTCTTTTACATGTATTTGGGGGGTGAAATGGAGAGCAAAAGGTGGGTTTGGGAACTCTTGAAGAAGCCTTTCAGTCTCTCATTACATCATTTTACCCCCTTTTGTGAAACTTGTAGAGAAAAAAAAAAAAATGTAGGAAATCGTTGTGATGGGAGGATTTTTCAAAACATCTAAAACTTATTATCTCAAGGGCGTGTAAAACTTTATATTAAATATATTTCTTTTGCTGAGAGTGTGAACTTTTATATAGTTGGTAAAGAGGGATTATTTTTTTCTTTTTGAGGTGACAAATTAATAATTTTCAATACGGCTTGCGGGATCATGGAGGCCAGTGGAATTTTTTAATATTTTTTTGGCATTGGTTACAAGCGCCTGCCATGTTCGAATATGGAACAAAGGCCCTTAAACCCACCCCACCCTCACCACTAGGCTAGCACTAGTGGCTCGAGGCTAGTGGATGTTTGTCCAAGGGAAATCTCTCTCTCTCTCAACTTCCACTGGAGGTCGACGTGAAATTATTATTAGGTTTCTTTCCTCCAATTTTATTTTATTCTTTTTTTTTTCTAATTAAGATTCCTGGTGTTAGTACCTTACCTTCCACTTCATTAGTATGTCGTAAAAATCTTTGGTCAACTTTCTTGAATCAAATGGTAAATAGCATTCATTTATTTTGCACAGTAGATGAATGCTCTCAAGATCAAGGAATTATATCTTATTCTAATATATATATATATATAATAGAAGCATTTAAACTCTATATCTTAATAATTAATTATTAAGTAATATATGTGATCATCTTATTTTTCATTTTTTTCTTTCCCGAATAATATCATATTAAGGAAGTGTAGGGTATATTTATTTGAAAAATGCTAGGGATATTAACTTCCCAATTATTGAATATCAATTTATGTGTCTTTTGAGTTGTCAAAATTTTTTTTTTATTGTAACATTCATTATTTGTATCTATCAATAAAAATGATAACTTAATCACTAAAATTAGTATTTAAAAATTGATATTGGAGTCGACCTCTCTCTGTCTCTAGTACTAATGAAAGAATATACCTCTCTTGTCTCTGGTACTAATCAAAGAATATGGTTAGAACAAGGGCAAATTTCTTAAAACTTCCCAATTTTAAATATCAATTTATGTTATCAATTTATGTGTTTGTGAGTTATCATTGTTTTTATTATAATATTTATTATTTGTATCTATCAATAAAAATAATAACTTAATCAGGTAAATTGATATTAGAGCATCTCCAGTATGTAATGAGCAAAAAGAATATGGTTAGAAGGAAGGCAAATTTCTTTAAAAAAAAAAAAAAAGTAAAAAAGTATGGCCCATTAGCAGCCCGGTCGCAGGAAGAGAGAAGTATCTATATAAGAATGTTCCAGACAAAATGAAGCCCTAGCCATGGCGGAACTCTCATCTCTTCTCTGTTTGTTTGTTTGTATGTTTTTCTCTCTCTAATGGTTCTGGTTTTTCTTTTGGGGCGTGTTTTAGAGAGAGACGAGAAGGGAAATCCCAGTGATGAAAATTTTAGTAATCGGAAAATGAAGGCGATGAGAATGGAACAACACGTTGGTGCTCCCTCTTTCTGTTTCTGTTTCCGTTTTTTTTTTTTTTGTTTTTGTTTTTTTGTTTGTTTCTGCAGAGAGGTCGAGGAAGCCATTGTTGTTCTTATTTTCTATTGCTCTTCCATTTCAAGGTCGATTCTTGGCATTTCCTGAGGGATTCCTTTCCCCCCCAACTCTCTCTCTCTCTCTCACTCTCCTTTCAAGTTACCGAAATCTCAGGAAGTGAACCTAAGGATTTTTATTTTAATTTTAAATAAATGAATTCTATAGAAGGGTATACAAATATATTACTGCATAATTCTGAACGTCAAATTTAAATTTTACAGTCCTTTTGCTTTCAATGATGCAACAAAAAATCTGAGGGGGGTTTTTTTTTTGTTTTGGTTGGGGGGGCCTTGGTTTGGTGCTGTGTGTGTGTGGGTGATAACTCCAAATTTAGTGGTTGGTTGGATTGGATGGAATTATATGTTAAAGCTTGTGTCTTGTCTTGTGAGCTTGTGAATGACTAGACCCAAAAAAAAGAAAAGATCAGATTTTGGACATGAACTTGATGAGTTAGGACCGATAAAATATGCAAAGGGATGCCACAATAAGTTCTTGCAATAAAGAAAAAGTAGACTAAAACAAGAAATAAGCATCTCTCTCGTTAAGGATTATCCAATTTTCAATCAAACACTTCATTGTTATGAGTTAGGAATCTTCCATCTAAGAAAGATATGCAAAAACATATTATCTAGCGGCAACTTGGGGAGTGCATAATCAGTTGAATCTCTGCCCCTCTTTAGAAAGATTTACAATTCAGGGTTTTGCTTGCTCTTGCAGTTGTTCCTGATGCAGAATCAACGAATATTTCAAGTGAGATTCACCTACACTAAATACAGGAAAAATACCGTACCAAATAGTCGAGACACAATTCTGAATCATTAGATCTCTGTCATAATCTAGTTTCAGAAAAATCTTTTGATGGCAAATAATGAATATAGTAACACTGACCTCTGTGACAAAGAAGGCATGGAATCCGGATGGAATTCTACCGGGCAAATCAATGACAGCAACAGGATCTGGTGACATTGTTTTTGCATCAACAACATGCACTGCCGATTTTCTGCACGGTTTAGGAACCTCCGTCACAAAGAATGATCTTGTTTCTTGTCCATTAAAATCGAAAAGGGAACTTGTAAATTTTGTCTATTGTTGCGAGAACATGAAAGTAGTACCCTGATGTCTCATTATGCACGAAGAATATTAAGAATCCATCATCTTCTTCAGATGTGACTCCAGGCACCTTAGGCACAAACACAGCCTCGGAACCATATCGGTCAGATCCCAGGTCGTAGAGACCTTGAACAGTCCCACCAATTTCAAGACGTGTTTTGCCACTCTCTGGGTCAGAATGTAGATCAAATTTGACAATCCCTGTAATTTTTCCAATGCTTTCAAGTCTGGTCCCGTACACATAACGCTGTTTCCTGATTTCACTCACACAAAGGTCATTTTGTGAAATGGGAGAGCACGAGAAAAAATATATATATATATATATATATATTTATGCTATATATATTTTTTTCATTGTCCAAATGAACAAAATGTATTGTGAAGTTCAGCCAATTTGTGCATTTATGCAGTTGAATTTTTAGTTTATTTGGTTTGTTAAAATTTGAAACAAATCGAAACTATGTAGAGGTGTAGTTGATATTGATAAGAATACAAGTTTTGAAATTGACACACGTTTTAGCTGAGATGTGGCATGAATTGATAGGGGCACATTGCGCCCCTCCGGATCCAATGTAGCTTGTACCTCGGCCTAAAATTGACCCAAGAACTTGAACAGAACTTGATTGCAAGACAAGAAAGTCTTTTAAAATGAAGAGAAGTTCTATACCTGCCAGTGTAGCTCTCATTCACCCTGGGAAAATCTACAGCTGATTCTGAGAGTTTTCTCTGTGATGCTAGACCAGTTTTCATGTTGAATCTCATCTCGTACCTGAACGAATAATCACATGAGAAATACATACGCACTATTGAGAAGCTTTGACACCGATAAATAGGTCAAAATCCTCTTACAGTTCAGTTTGGAAATGCTCGAGATTTTCTTTGACAGTTCCATTGATCGCGTCTAGATCAAGATTCCCAACACGGCAACTAATTAGAACAACTTCATCCTCCTCCTCCCATGCATTGGCTAATTATAAGAGAAAGGGGTCATGAAACAACTAAACTAAAACCATTACAAAATATGAAGCAATTTTGAAGCTCAAACCAAATGGAAAGTAAAGGCACTGACCATTATGAAAGATGAAACAATTTGGAAGCTCAAACCATTTGATCAGAAGCTCATCCTTTGCATACCGGGGAAGCACACCGAAGCGAGCTTTTTTGGTCGCGTCAAACGAGTATATCAGCTTACTTTCCATCACCATTTCCTGAATAGTCATGCAATGGATTAGTATTTCTCTTGTGCCAAACAGCATAAAACAAAACTTACTTGGTAGCTTTTAATCTATAACATAATGGAATTAACAGCTAATGTACCTTTGGTTTGAGAATTAAAGGGAGATCCATGAATATGGTGTAATTCTCAGTAATGGCAAAGTCATGCATCATCACGGGGTCTGATATTGTTATAGGCACTGGATCATTCATGAAGCCATCCTTCGAAATGACTCTGTAAGTGACGTATGGAGGCATATGCGAATAACCAAACGTAAACATCTCTCCTGCATCAAGAAGTCTGAGTAAAGAAAATCCTTTCTAGTAGGCTAACTAAATTTGTTTCGTGAATATGTGCTCACCAGTAAATGGGTCAACCTTTGGATGAGCTGTGAATGAGTGTTCCAATCTCTTGTCATAATCCAGCATGCCAAGTGTTTGTAGATCTCCATCTTCCAAGACTTTAAGGACATCTGCATTGTGAATCGTCAGTGATTCCAGTCCGGTTGAGTAAGAAGTTAAAAACTTGTCATACCAACTCTTGTGGTAAAAACTTGTGTGAACCAAAGAAACTGAAGAAAAACTTTATTATCCCTCAACAATTGAATATAGGGAGTACAATGGTCGCTGGCTTAACATAGCAGTAATTCCACACCCACTTCAATATTGAGGTCTTGAGTTCTGATTCACCTACCCTCAATTCACAATAATTAATGAAAAAAAAAGGGAGTATATATGGAGGATGTATATTAAAATTCAAAAGATATGAAAGAACGAGCTACATATGCTTACAAGGTTTGTCTCCTTCATGAAGCGCTAAAAGTTTTCCATGGTGATATACGAGAGCTGTATTAGCTGGAAGAGAGGTGACCAACAGTCAGTCTCTAACAATACTCAAATGGTAAGAAAATTGCAAGTTAATAAACCCGATAATAGAAACTATAAGGTAATTAAGTCAGCAATGAGGCTAATATACAGGGGAACATCACACTTCCCTAACTGACTGAGAGCTCAATATGATCAGGCTCATCAGCATTATTAATAGACAAGGAATACCTGTTCCAATTCCATACGAAAGATCTAATACTTTGAGCATTCTTCTCAGTGTTTGCATGCTAAACATGAGTAATCCGAAAAGCCCTTTAAGATCCCCAATCTGAAATCGCATATCAGAAAACTTTTAAAGTAACTCCGAAACTAAAAAACCTTAATCAATAAACAGGTCATTATTTTATAGAATACAGCAAGAATGTCAAGTAACATAAATGATAATAATATATTCTTTTCATTTATGTGATTCTATTAAAATTCACAAAGTTTGCAAAAATTATGAGAAAATTTTGAACACATAGAGATCATGAGCCTAAAGTTTAATTGAAAATAAAGAACCTTCTTAACTAAAGTGAAGGCTTAAGTTGTAAAAACGTCTAATATAGTTTACTCACATACCTTTGCAAATTTAGGAGCTCCAAAATATTCCTCTTGTTTAAGACGTGATGTTTTCACGTAACGGGAGACATATGTTGCCTTTCCATCCTTGATGCGCACACCATGGACCATACTGCAAATTTAAATGTCATTAAGCAGTTAGAATACATATTACTACTGATAAAAAGAGTAAAAGTTTCAAAAAAAAAAAAAAAAAAACATAAATTAAGAAAAATGTTGAAATGAGAAGTTGTTGGTGAGAAATGTGAATAAATCACTGAAGTAGCAGAAGATCACACACCCATCTCCATCAAACCTGCACAAGGCAGCAACAAAGGAATTTAAAAAAAAAAAAAAAAAAATTCAAATGTTTTATTAGAAGAAAAAATGAAGCTAGCTAAATCAACTCCGCATCTGACATATAAACATAAGGACTAAAACATGAAGAAAATACATGCTCATATGAAAAGAAAAGGAAATACAGACATACATAAATATAGACATAGGTTTATGAAAGGCATACCAGTGATATCCAGCAACTGGGTCGAACTTCGGATTAGGACCGACCCGTACAAACTCTCCATTTAAGCACTCCTGTAAGACTCAAAATCGCAGCACAAGCGGAACAACAAACAACTAAATTAAGGATTAAGAAAAAAAAAAAAAAAAGATATAAAAAAAAAGCCAGCCTTGAAAATTGCAATGCAGAAAGTAACCACATGCTGATGGAAAATACAAATTCGAGTCCCGTAGAAGATTTTGAATCCCTCGCTCAATTCATTATTCCTTCCTCTAGTCCCTCTTACTAAACAACAACAAATTACGAAATCCATCTACTAGTCCGTCCCAACCATATCTTTCTAATAATTAGGAAAGAGACTTATACATAAGTATATGTACTAATATTATTATACTTCATCGACTTCCAGACGGTTGAATTGTCATTAAGTTCCGTTGAACAAAATATTTCTACAGTAAAAAGTTTTAATAAGAGTACAGAATCTAACAGAATCGAATCTGAAATGGAGTTCCAGTACAATACTAAAAGTAATCAAAATCTGATCTTTAGTTGTTTCGAATCAAGAAACAACAGAATTTATAGAGGAATGAATCACTAACAGGAAGAGAACCGGAGACAGGGAGGTCGGCGGTCGGAGGAGTTTCGAGGCGAACCGGAGCGAAGTGGCCGGAGAGATAATGGTGAGAGTGAGAAGAGTTGTACATGAACTTGACGATGACACTCTCGACCCAGTCAATGAGGTTGGAAGTGAAGCCTTTGCTCGCCTTCGGGTTCACTGCCACTATCCCTTTGCTCGGCTTCTCCGCCATGTCCGTTCTTTCAAAGGTCCAAAATGGAAATTTGCAGTGGAGAGAGTTTTTACTAATAAAATAATATATATATATATATATATATTTTATTATAAGTAATAAATGTGGTTCTCTCTTGTCTGCACCAGACGTTATTAGTATCAGTTTGAAATCCGGATTTGAGATCCGAAACTTGTAATCCTTCCTATATAAGGAACTCTCTCCTTCCTCGAGAAGGCAGAGTCTAAAGGAAAGTCGATCGTAAAATATACTATAAATAAAATTTCCCCTTTCATTAATATTTTTCCAGAATCTCAATCATATTTAGCTAAATTTCTTTCTGATGTACTTTAAGAGTCCATGTATAGATTATAATCCTAAGTAACGATCTCAGTGTATGATTTTTGCTGATGGTATATCGGCTGGAAACCATGATCACAGAGGTATCCTTGATACTCATGGTAGAACAACGCCACGTACCCACATCAGTCATCACACTAATTTAATTAGTATAGTAGATGTCCCTCGAGATTTCCTGCTAATCATCTTTCCTTATTAAAATTAGCTGTCTTGATTAATAGGAAGACTCGAAAGCTCCGAAAGAATGTTTGTGCTCGCCCAGGCTAGGTGTGCCGCTAAGAGCCAATACATTTAATAGGAGTTTCTAGAGTCCCTCCTTGAGGTTAGACAGAGAGCTCTAATAAGTTCTTGAGATGATCAGTATCGATCTTTCGACTTGATCTTCAGCTCCGCATTCTCTTTCTTGCAATGCGAATACAGAATAGGCATCTATATACTAGTTAGGCTAGGTGTCCAGGAAAGTGGTATCAGAGCTTGGTGTAATTATAAAGGATTATAAAGTATACATACTCCGAAGAGTACATCAATTCTCCTAGATATAGAAACACAAAACACTGAAACAGTTAACCCTACTCCAACTCCTCTTTCTAACCCAGAAATGTCTATACAACCTACTTCTGTTCCTTTTTCTATTTCCTTTCCCTCTATTAGAAAATCTACTTCCTCTAAATTAGGATTTCTTTACGAATTCAACTATCTTCCAGAAGAACAAAAAATTTCTTCTGAAGAATTTCCTCTTATTAACCCTTATCACGCCTTTGTAAAACCCCCTAATGTTTTGTCTAGAACCTTTAAACAGATAGTAAAGTCTTCTCCTAAACGAGTCAAAGAGTATGTCCAGTCCACTAAATTTAGTCACTATAACCTCTCAGCCACCACACAAGAACATTTTGTGTCACTGGAGATTCCTCCAGAGTTTCCCCCACAATGGTTACAACAAGAGTATACTCACCTTCACTTTGGTGCAGTACGACTCGCCCTCATTTTCCACAGAAGAAAAGGACTCCCAGTAGCTGCTCGTATAGCACTATTGGATTCCAGACACAAGAGATACATGGATGCTGTCATAGCAACGGTGCAAACAACGCTCAATATAGGAACCGTTATCACAACGGTCTTCCCCAATTTCTGCATGTCTCTGTAAGATCCAACACTTCTGAATGCACTTAAAGTTCTGATACAGATCACAGGGATCGACATGGACCCTAACTCCATAGCATCAACACTCCAGTACCAGATGGTGTACAGAATCCAGAACCATGCTCTGGATCTTACCCTTGCAGGAACCAATAATGCTCTACACATCATGGCAGACTCGCAAAATGCACCTATATGCTCCCAAATTCCTCAACAAATCAGTACTGAGGAATTGAAAAGGATGATTCCGACATCCTGGATAACCAATTATGAGAAGCTTCACAGCTCTTATACTCCTATCCAGTCATCGGAAGCAACCTTCACTACTCAGGAGGATGGATCAACCTTGATCACCTTCAAGAGGCCACAACAAGCTCCCACAGGTCTCTTTTCTACTCAGTACATGATAATTCCAACATCTCCAGAACAACACATGGAGATCCTTTCCTTCAAAGCGGATGGACAACCAAAATATACAAAAGAATCCCAGACAGGACACTGTTATTGGGACGAATGTTATTGTCCAGCTTGTGTAAAGGAATACGACCATGAAGACCATCTAGCTCTGCCTAAGAAGATTAGCTCTGGCAAGAAGCTAAAGAAGTGCTACCAAGATGGTGACAGACAGGTTGGAACGCTCGGACAGCCCTTAGGAAGGATTACAAGTTTCGAATCTCAAATCCAGATTTCAAACTGATACTAATAACAGTAAACTAAATAATTCAAGGCCTAACAAGTGGCCGACAAGATAAAAAGTAAAAGAGAATAACGGGCCGAAAACATGTGGCCGACAAGCTAAAAGTGAAAAATAAAGTCGGCTAAAAACATATGACCGACAAAATACTATTACGCCGACGCATATGGACAAAAGTAGCTGGAGACAGCTGGCTAAGGGCTTCGCAGATAGTGGTTGCTGACGTAAGTGCTTATGTTTGTGTGGAGCTGACGTAAGGGCTTACGTAGGGCGGTTTGGCTACGCCATTTATGACGTTTCTTGGTATGTCTTTCCTCTTCGATTCTGGCAGCTCTTTCTAGGGCATCCAGAGCTTCGATCTCATCAATGATCCTGAGAATTTTTTCTCGGATGTCTGGATCCTCCCAATCTTCGTCTGTGAACCAAAGTTATTGAGTATCTGGTCTTGGGACTGGAATTGTATGTGTTTCTGGGGGAGTGAGATCGTATCGGATCTTACAGTTTTACGTGACCTCTGGAGGTGATTTGATAATTCCTAGCTTGGCTAGGCCTTCTGTTTGGAATCGGAGAGAGTCTTCCCATGGTTGTTGGGAGAACTCGTATGGGTCATTTGCAAATTGGCTGTATCTGAATTCCTCTTCGAAGGAAGGACCTTCATATTGGAATCGAACAGGTTGGCTTGCTTCTGGCTTGTTTGTTGTGAATTCGATTGCTGTAAACTGGCTTATTCTAAGAGTTGATGCTGATGATGTGTCTGGAGTAAAGCTTGTTGGTATTCCCTGTATTGATGATGATGAAGGTTCTGGATTATTGGTTTCATCCAAAATCTTTTTTATCTTCTGTATGTATCCTGCAGGGAATAGTTCCCATGAAGCATCTTCTTCAGGCTTGGGCCAACACTTATCTGGAATGGTGTGGTTAGCAATGAATAGGTTCTTCTCAATGAGCCTGAGTTGTGGATTGCCGAAGGAGAAAGGCCATTATGAAGAATCATAAATTTCAATGGGTGGAGCAAAGCATGTATCTTTTTTACCTATATTCTTGCAGTTAAGGGATATGAAGAAGATGGTATAGCACTGGTTCAGTGCTTCCATAGGGATTGGTCTTGTAGCTTGGTACCTGACTTTGAATCTATCCCATTCTTGGGACAGGTATTCTTGCCAGATGTTTAAGGGAGCAAACCATGAGAGAAGGCTCATTTGTGAGACGTATGGTTCATGGTAATTTGGGTTGTGTCTGAAACTTCTGACAGAAGTAAGGAGAGGTGCTGTATGGACTTCAATAGCAATGGTATAGAAACTGGCAAGATACCAGAAGAAATGAGACATTGGTGTCGGCATATACCATGCTTCTCTGAGGGGAAAAACCTTAGCAAAAGGATATGTTGGACGGAAGGTGAGGTCTTATACTATTGGTTCTTCATATATCCTGATAAGGGTTTTCTGGATGAGTTGAGCCTGTTCAATAGCTTTTTCTTTTAGATTTTTTGAGAGGGTTGTTTTTGTAGCATCCTTCGGGAAGGTAGGAGGGAAGATTGCTACAAGGTTTGATATGGAAGAAGAGGCCATTGGATATGGTGCTTTGGTTATGGTGAAGATGAGTATGATGTTTTGGTTTTGGCGGGTGAGGACATTTATAGATGGCCGAGAGAGGAAGTCAGGGATAAGATTGTCTTTTCCTTTAATATGAGATATATCAAAGGAAAAATGTGAAAACCATGCGGCTACTTTAAGGAGCTGGGCATTTACCACTTTATTAGGTTTAAACTTCAACATATCTTTTGAGGCGGCAAAGTCTGTTTCCACTAGGAAGTGATGTCCTATCAAGTGGAACTCGAACTTCTGAATTCCTTGTTTGATAGCAAGGAGTTCTTTGAACGTGGAATGGTGGTACAATTGTGATTCTTTGAATGATCCGCTCCTATATCCGCAAATGTGTCTTTTGCCCTATTCATCCTTTTCATACAGCACTGCTCCCCAATGCTTGTTGCTTGCGTCTGTCTGAAGTATTCTTTGTCATGTTGAGGGAATCTTTAGAGGTGGCAAGGACTTCATCTTATCTTTGAGATATTGGACCGCTTCTATGTGGACTGAGGACCATGTTGGCGGGTCCTTCTTGAGCATCTGTTCAAGGGGGCTGTGTATTGGGCCATCTTTGGAACAAAGTCTCGAAGATAATTGACTATCCCGAGAAATTGTTGGACTTGGACTTTTGTAGTGAGTTGGTCTGGGAACTTGACTAATTCTTGGGCTATATGAGGCTGGGGCTCATACTGTCCGTTATTGAGGGTCATTCCCAAAAACTCAATTTTGGACTGTCCAAGTATCATATTCTTTTCAGCGAGTATAACACCATGTTTCTTTCTTATGGTCTTGAATTGGGCCAATAGTTCTATATGGGCCTCCTGTGTTGGTGAGAACAAGAGAATGTCATCGATGTAGATGAGGGCCTGATTTAAGATTGGGCTGTAGATTCTGGTCATAGCCTTCTGGAACTGTGATGGAGCTGTTTTGAGGTCGAATGGCATTACAGTCCATTGGTAGTGATGGTTGGGTATGGAGAAGGCTGTTTTAGGCCTATCTTCTGGTCTGATTCCTAACTGCCAGAAACCTGCTTTCAAATCAAACTTGGAAAATATTTTGGCGTTTGACAGATTTGAAAATAGGGTGTTTCTGTTCGGCAATGGGAATTTGTCATCAGCCAGAAAATAGTTGAGGGGTTGATAATTGATTACCAATCTCTGTTTATCTCAAATCTGTTCCAAGCGTTTGTTGACATAAAACGCATGGCATGGCATGCCCATGGTGATGTTATTTCCTCAATTAGTCCTTGTTGTAGGAGCTGTTGACTTTATTCTTCTGCCATCTTTTGATGTTCATGATTCATTCCTGGATGGCTAGCCTTGGTAAGGTTGATGTCTTCGTTCTTCTTGAAAGGAAGGTTAACGAAGAACTTTTCATTCTTCCAGAGAGGGTTGTCAATCTTCTGGAGGAATTCTGAATGATTGGTGGCACATGAGTGCTTTACCAGTTCTTCTTTGATCTTTTGGTAGGGATCCTGGTGCATTTGAAAGTAGTTGGGAATTGTTTTCCATATCTTGAAGTTCTGTTTGTATGTCAGACCATGTGGAAGGATTTTTAATCCTGGTATTTTACTGTAGAGATCGAATCCAATAATTAGATCCTTTCCAGGGAGTTTTGTTCCAATAATCTTGTGGATTATGGAGTATCCTGGGAAGAATTCCAATTTAATGGACTTGCTGATGAGCTCTGTACAGAAGACTTCTTCATTAGCGGCATTGAAGAATTGCTTCTTCTGCTTCCAGTATGATGGAGGTAGGATGTTTGGGTTTATCATGGAATACGATGCATCTGTATCGAAGAAAGCAGCAACCCTGATTGGGTTTGCATACTTTGAAGGTATGACCTTCATTTTGATCATAGGAGTCTGAGCTTTCTGTACTAGGTTGATAGCATTTATCTGGAAAGCTTGGCTTTGTTCAGAGTCTGATCCTGATTCTGATTTGTTTCTCAAGCTTATCCTACAATTATAATTACCACGTGTTAATTTTTTTAATAAAAATTAACTTGTGATTTATATATAGATGGTTAATTTATAATATGAATTGTCACTTTAAAAATTACCAGCGATAGCATGTGCTCCGTACGTGCCATGCATATTTGAAATTTTTTTTTTTTGATAAATCAAATGAAGAAAATAATTATGAGATATTAAAGTATTATATATATCAAACTAAATTTTCATCTCTATGATGACGTATAACTTTTTCACTTATTTGGTTTAATTTTGTTTTTGGTTTGATTACTTCTTTTATTCCTTGGTTATTTCTCTTTTGGTTCGCTTTTAAATACCGTAGCTATGGATGAAAAAAGATGGTGTTAAAAGAAAAAGTGATTAAAAATGTTTTTAATTGGTTAGTTAGAAATAAACTAAAATTTTCTAAGTTGATAACAAGTATCAAAAAGAAAAAGAGGTTAAAAAAGTTTTTAGTTGTATTGGGTCATAAATAGTATAACCAAAATTTTTTAAGGCTATGATATTTAATTAAGCTTTATTAAAATAGAAAATTTATTGAATTAGCCTTGTTTTAAATTTATATATTTGAATGAATGTTGATTAAAAAAAAAAAAACCCTTTCATTCTCTTAATTAATAATAGATGTGAAAATCACATGTTAATAGTTAACACCGTTTACAACTGATTTATAAGTTCATGGTGTAAACCGTTGAAAGTCAAAATTTAGGAGTAAATTGCTCTAAAAAAAAAAAAATCTATGCAATAAGCTTTTGGGGTGACAGTACCAAAAAATATCTATTATTATTTGTGTTCTTTATTTTTTTCCGTAATTTAAATATTTTGTTTTTCTGATTTTTTTCTCTTATCACAATTACAATTAACTCCAATAATCAACGGGGATTAAATTTAAGAGAAGTTCAGAAAAAGAGATGCTATAAAGTTTATAAATATTCAATCTAAAAATAAACATAATATTAATATCAGAATTAGTTATTTAAATTTGAGTATTTAATTGTCAAGAGCATACAAATTTAATAATAAAAGTATTAAATTATGAGAAATTCAGCGGAGATATTTGCTTAATATAAATATACAATTTTTTGACGTTTCATTAATAATAAGTTCAGCTGCACATGAAGAAGACAGCTTCAAACATCTTGGAGAAAAGGTACAAGAGGAAGATAACAAAAATATGTGTCATTCGAGGAAGTTCCAAGTTGTCAAATAAAATTTGCATAGTGAATTACAAAGAGTTGGCTCTTTATTTAAATAATAATAAAAAAAAAAAAGAAAAAGAAAAAAAAAAGAACTTGCATGGATAGAAAAGGTAACAGGCCTTATTTAAATTACAGGTTTTATATTAGAGCTTCTTTCCTTTGAAGGGAAGGATGACGTTTGATCTTCCATCAAAGATTTAATGCATATTAGAGTTGTGCTTGTTCATGAAGTTGCGCCTGATCGTTAACCACAAAATCAAAACATGAGAATCAGTAATCTCTACTGTCGAAAGTTACACTACCTAACGTCAGCAGTGGCTGGCCGACAATATGTCAATATTACAACGGACCCGACATGCATGCATTCTTTAGTCATTAACATTTATGTATTTCACCTTAAACATGTATGGTTAGACCTTCAGTTGAAGATTCTCATAGTATGTTTTTGACTGAAAAGAGAGAGCAACTAGAGAGTCCAAGTACATTTCTTGAAGTCAGTAATGGAAGGCATTTCTCATAGTACGTTACTGACCTCAGTCACATGGAAGGCATGGAATCCAATTGAGCAAGAAATTTCACTCTATTTTATAGTAACCAGTAACGGTAATTCTACAGTACTGATCTCACCTCAACATTGAGGTCATGAGTTCTATTATTTGTAGTTTGAAAGATGATGATGAAGAAGAAGAGCTTTTTATATGCTTATAAGGTTTGTCTCCTTCGTGGAGGGCTATATAGTAGTTTTCCACGGTGATATGCAAGAGCGGTGTTAGCTGAAACGGGGTGGGTGATCGAGAGTTAGTTCCAAATGCGACTCAAATTAAGGACAAGGAAAATAGCGAGTGACAGAGTTGTGCTCGTTCAGTCGTTAAGACTAGGCGATAGCAGTTTACAAATCGGTTGAGAGCTTCAATACGATTAGGATCATCCACATTCGTAGTAGACCAAAGAATACCTGTTCCATATATATCCAAATGAAAGATCTACTACTTTCAACATTCCTCTCAGGATTTGTATTGTTGAACATGGGCAATCCATAAAGCCCTTTAAGGTCTCCAATCTGAAATTGCTTCGCAGAAAACTTTAAAAAGAAATTCAGAAATTGTACACCTTAATTGTGTATTCTTGTATCTGTCCGTGTTAATTTAGTACGTTTTTGTTCTTGTGCATGATTCCATAAGAGAACGGTTGCTAAAAGTGCTATCCAAACAGAGAAACTGCTTAAAACTGCTAGTTTTAAAAATAAAGCACCTCCTTAAACACTTTTTTTAAGCTGTGAAAGCTTAAGTTATGTCCAACATGTGTATGCTCACATACCTTCATAAATTTAGCAGCTCCAAAATATTCTTCTTGTTTAAGACGAGATGTTTTAACATAACGGGAGACATACGTTACTTTTCTGTCTTTGATGCGCACACCATGGACCATACTGCAAATTTAAGCATGTCACTAACTAGGTAATATTCACAATTCAATTCATAAGAGTTTAAAAAAAAAAAAAAAAAAAAAAAGTTATAGGACGTCCAAAAATGGTGAACAATAGAAGGTTATGGCAAGAAATGATGAATAAGAGTGCAGAGAAGATCACACACCCGACTCCATCAAACCTGCACAAGACAGCAACAAAGGAATAAGAAAACAACACACAAAATAAAAATAAAAAGCTTCTCTTTTCACCTAGAAGGTTTTGTATGCATACATAAAAGAGGGCATACCAATGATGTCCAGCCACCGGTTCGATCCTGGGGTTGGGACCGACCCGAACAAACTCTCCATTTAAGCATTCCCGTAACACGAAACATGACAAACATATATATATATATATATATACAGCTTAAACATTTGCAAAAAGAGCTCAAGGAAACAGTTTTTAGCAGTTCAGGCCGTGCTTGGCAAGAGGGACGGAAAATAGAAAGGAAGGAAAGGTATATTAGCGTAAGAAGAACGTTTCTCTTATTACGTTCGGTACAAATTTCCTTATCTTCTTATCTGGTCTTTCATCTGATTACTAACAGAAGATTTTTCTTTTTAGCATAAAAAAGTAGTGACCAAACGGAAGAGAACCCGAGACAGGGAAGGCGGTGGTGGGAGGAGTTTCGTGGAGAACCGGAGCAAAGTTACTGGAGAGATAAGGGTGAGACTGAGAAGAGTTGTACATGAGCTTTATGACGACATCCTCGAACCAGTCAATGAGGTTGGAAGTCAGGCCTTTCTTCGGCTTCGTATTCATTGCCATTATCTCCTCCGCCATACCTGCTTCGCTCTCTAAATCTTGCGATATATATTTATTAATCTTAGCAATTCTTTAACGTATAATTCTATATATATATATATATATATATTATTTTGTCTACCATTTCCCTCGAACATGTTCCACATGCACTAAAGTTTTTCTTTAAAAAAAAAAAAAAAAATCATGCGGTACATCGACATGTTCCACATGCGCTGAAGTTTTCTGAAACTTTCCATTTGGGTGAACAATATCATATGTGAGACTATGACTTGCTTTGAAGCATTCCTAATTATTATTGTTATGTTCCCCCCCCACACCACCCACCCACCCCCCCCCCCCCCCCCCCCCCCCCCCCCCACGTCAATTTTTAGGACCGTGCAGGTATGTATGGAAAGATTATTCTATTACCCAAATTAAGATATATATTGATCTTAATAATTAATTGACTCGTAATGATCTTGTATGTCTATCATTGCACTCTAACCGTCTAACATGTTTCATGTGTGAAGTTTTTTGAAAATTTCCTAGGTTAGGTGTTTGCAACTACGATGTTTATGTTTTTTTTTTTTTTTTTTTCAATAGAATTATTTGTTTTAAAGCATACATAAATATTGTTTTTCTTTTTTCCTAATTTAATGTTTTTTTTTTTTAACTTACGGTACAAGCATGAGACGATAATTTTTTTTTTTTTTTTTTGACAAACAGGCATGAGACGATTATTGTACCATACTCAATTTAGAATAAAATAAGGAAAACATTGTCTTTTTTTTTTTTTTCCCCCCTCCTTCTCTGAAGGAAAACATTGTCTAGAGGAGCATGTAGATACCTTATAATTGGACCTACAACAGTCGAGCCTCTTGGATAATAAAAGCACTCATAAAATATTTATCGCGTTCTTGAAATTTTTTCCTTTTAACTGAACATATCCTGTTCATGATTAAATTCAATAAACAGTACCGTTGATTAGCCCGGCTCCCACCATTTTTCAGGTCCCAAAACTAACAAAAACGCGCGCGTGGACCAATCATGAAGCGCTACGTTAACCTTGGGATAAAACCAAGGATGACAAATAGTTGTGCTCTATATTTTGGATATACAAATTTAACAAAAACACTTAATATCTTAACATAGCATATTTGATTTTTTTTTTTATGAGCATATATGTTTTTTCCGTACAGATTAAATTCAACTATAATTTTTTTTAATCAGTTTGTAATCTTTCCTCTCTTGAATTATTGGAGTTTGTGGTTTGAGCTATTGATTTATATGTACACGTGCATAATAAGAAGATAACTTTAGGTAACTAAATAATAAAGTCGCAGAGGTGGATAATATAAGAAAGTTACAAGTTGTCAAATAAATTATTGATTTTACAATTGTGTTATTTATTATACATATATATCACGAAAATTTTAGCAAAAAATAATAATTACTGGCAGAATTTCCATGTACGGACAAGGTAAAAGGCCTAATTTACATTACATGTTTTAGCTTAAAGCATTCATAATTCGATTCCGTCATGCCAATATAGTGCGTAGCAGCAATTGAATTAAAATAACGACGCCTTCCTTGAAGGGATATGATTGATCTCCATCAAATAATTTTGCAGTTCAGAGTTTTGCTTGTTCTTGCAGTTGCTCCTGATCAATAACCACAAGATCAAAACATGAGAAACACTAATCACTAATATCAAAAGTTCTACGACCGAACGGCGGCGGTGCCCGACAACATTACTGCGGGCCCCCACATTTGCAGGATACATCCATTATTAGGAGTTATTGTGGACCCCACTTATTCACCAACTAGTTTCATTTGCAATTAATTATCAGTCCTTAGTCCTTAACAATAATGCATTTCACCTTAAAAATGTATGGTTTGGATCTTTCAGATAAAGAGTCGGAATATGTTTTGACCTGAAAAAAGAAAGCAACTAGAAAGTCCAAGTATTACTGACCTCGGTCACAAAGAAGGCATGGAACCCATATGGAACTCTATCGGGCAAATCAACAACTGCAACCGGGTCCGGCGACATTGTTTTTGCATCAATCACGTGCACTGCTGATTTTCTGCACGGTGAAAAAATCCTTCTTCAAAATGCATTCTATCCTCATAGAGATACACTTTGTAATACGAGTAAGAGCATTGCTATTCATCAACACTGATGATCTATCACCATATGTCGGTACTGGATACTTGTCACGTAGCAAAAACTAAAAAACTGGGTCTCACGCTGTTATGTGGTAATTGAAAATGGTTTGCCCAAATTTTTTTAATAGCGAGAGAAGAATGTAATACCCGGTTTTCTCATCATGCACAAAGAATATTAGGTAGCCATCATCTTCCTCAGATGTGGCTCCAGGAACCTTGGGGACAAATACAGCCTCGGAGCCAAATCGGCCGGGTCCTAGGTCAAATAGGCCTTGAACATTTCCACCAACCTCAATGCAGGTTTTACCCCTTTCTGGTTCAGCATGTAAATCAAATTTGACAATACCAGTGACTTTTGCAATACTGTCCAGTCTGGTTCCATATACATAACGCTGTTTCCTGATTTCACTCGCACAAACAACAAATATTTGTGAAGTGGGAAAACACCAGAGAGGCAGTAATGTTAAGCTTCCTATAAAATCAGCCAGAAAAAGAAGCAAAATGGTCTTGCATGGTTAGAAATATGACGACATATACCTTCCAGTGTAACTCTCATTCACTCTAGGAAAATCTACTGCTGATTCTGAGAGCTTCTTCTGTGAGGCTAGACCAGTTTTCATGTTGAATCTCATTTCGAACCTGAAGAAGGAATTCTATTATTAGAAGCTTATACATACATCACTTTGAAGATTTTGCATCAATAAATAGGATGAAAAATCCTCTTACAGCTCATTTGAGAAATTTTCAAGCTTTTCTTTGACGTTCCCACTGACCAAGTCCAAATCTGGATTCTCAACGCGGCAAGTGATTAGAACAACTTCGTCTCCCTCCTCCCACGCGTTGGCTAATAGAGAGAGTCATAAATCAAAGTCAGAACAAACATTAACCACAGCGAGACTTGCTTAGCTGCTATTGCAGATTTGGCTAAGAAACTAATTTTTGTTTATTGCATGCGTAAGGTGGGAATCCAAACATGCTCACCATTATGAAATATGAAGCAATTCGGAAGCTCGAACCATTTGATAAGAAGCTCATTCTCTGCATACCGTGGAAGCACACCGAAGCGGGCTTTTTTGGTTGCATCAAATTGGAATATCAACTTCTTTTCCTTCACCATTTCCTGAAAATTGAAACATAATGATCTAAGCCTTGGAAAACTAAGTGTGGTTGTCTTCATCATTTACCAAACTGCCACCAATTGGCATTCATTTTATGAAAACGGTTAACACCCATAATCAGGAGAGGTCTTTTTCACAAAATCTTCATGACCCTTGTAATTTCTCTGGGTTCAGATCCCCACACGACCAAGAAAATTTTCAAATTGGTGACTACATCTGTTGTCAAAACAATCTGAAACATGGTTTATTTTGTAGACCGTTATCCTATAACATTGATGAATTAGTAATTAACATACCTTGGGCTTGAAAAGCAAAGGAAGATCCATGAAAATGGCATAATTCTCCGTAATGGCAAAGTCATGCATCATGATGGGGCCCGATACTGTTATAGGTACTGGATCATGCATGAAACCATCCTTCGAAATGACTCTGTAAGTGATGTATGGTGGAGTATGCGAATAGCCAAACGTAAACATCTCCCCTGCATTAGCAGCTTTTGGGATTAAGGAACGAGTTTATTATATCAGATTAAAGAAATCTCTTTTACAAGGGTGTTCTCACCAGTAAATGGATCAACCTTTGGATGAGCTGTGAATGAATGGGCCAATCTCTTATCATAGTCGAGCAAACCGAGTGTCTGCAGATCTCCATCTTCCAAGACTTTGACAACATCTGCAGGGTGAAACATGGATGATTTCAGTCCACTTGAGAAAGAAGCAAGAAGGACCAAATTATACGTTTGAGTTCCTTAAGTTAGAACTTCTTCATGCTAGTGAATTTTGACCTCAGACCACGAAAAGCATCGCTTACGTCCTTTGGGCGTCAGAAGCAATTATTCAACCGAAAGAAACTCCTAGAAAATTTTATAATTCCAACAGCGGAATATAGGAAGATTATATGCTGTTGCAGTTTAAAATTTAAAGAAGAAAGCACTATATGCACTTACAAGGTTTGTCTGCCTCTGAAAGTGCTAGGAGTTTCCCATGGTGATAGACAAAAGCTGTATTAGCTGGAAGAAGGTGATCAAAAGTTAGATCCTAACAGCACTTACATTACATTGATTGATATAAAAAAGCGAATGATTATAACAAATGTAGAAACTGCAAAGTAAATGTTTAGGTTTGGTCATTTTGGCACTTTGAAACTTCTTAATCAGCTCACCACACCAATCCAAAAAGGAGACTTCCAAACTGACCAAACCAAACTAATATAAAATAAGAAGCAAGATTGGTTTGGTTTGGTTTGATTTGATTTGTTCTTCACAGTTCTACCAAAAAAGAACAATCGTCTTCATATTTTGATCAGTTTTATGAACATCCTTGGTGCGTGCAAGTATAATAAAGCAATAGATAACACTCCCAGAACTGGTTGAGAGATCTTTAGGATCGTTGACATATTAGTAGCCGAGCTTACCTGTTCCATGTCCAAATGAAAGATCTAATATTTTGAATTTTCCTCTCAGAATTTGCAAGTTAACCATGAATAATCCGAAGAACCCTTTAAGGTCTCCAACCTGAAATTCAAGTATTAAAATACCAAAAAGACTAGGAAAAGAAAGAAAGAGGAGAATCAAGGATGAATGGAAATTACTATTTCAGTAAATAGGACACAATTCCACGAGTGAGTTTAAATTCACTAAAAGAAAGAAGCATAGAAAGTAACAGGAGAAAACTCATAATAAAACAACGGTTTCATGAATGACTGAACAAAGCAAATGGACAGAAATGAAAACAAAACAGAGAAACAAAAGTTCACCTAGTCAGGAACATCACCAAATAATATGAGGTGACAATTCCCGCTGATACACTTATGCGTTGACATTATTAAGAGTATATTTATTCCATTTAAGCCTTTGTATTGTATTTCCTAACATGAAAAATTTAGCGAAGAAAAATCAAATATTCTTCCAACAGGTCATAAACACGTCTACGCTCAAAAAACACACATACTTCGCCATCTTAAGTAGCACTTTTCGAGTGAAAAATAAAGTCACAGAAGTCCAAATATTTTTTCCTGGTATACCTTCATGAATTTGGCACCTCCAAAGTATTCTTCCTGTTTAAGACGTGATGTTCTTACATAACGGGAGACATATGATGCTTTTCCATCTTTGATGCGAAGACCATGTATCATACTGGAAATTTAACATATTGCTATTAATAAAATAGAGAGAAAAATAAAATTATCCGACTTCCAAAATCCTGGACTAAAATCGTGCTGAGAAATGTGAACATGTAGAAATGAGAGCAGAAAACCACGCACCCATCTCCATCAAACCTGCAATAAGAGCAAGCAAGAAGATAAGCAAAATGTTCCTATGAAATGATAGGAGAGAGTAACCTCAACTTAAACCAAACTAACCACAACTTAGAGAAAATCACTAAAAATAAGAAAAGAAAAAAAAATGTTTAATCAAATGGAAAGAAGTACCAGTGATAGCCAGCCACCGGAAAGAATTTCGGATTAGGACCCACCCGAACAAACTCTCCATTTAAGCATTCCTGTTACAGCTTAAGTATTAATAGAAAAGCTTAAGGGGGAAAAAAAAAAAAACTTGAATCCCAGATGGATTAACTTGTTTATGGAGTGATTAGTTTAGTAGTGAGTAATAGTCCAATGACTAGAAACCACGTTTTGATGAACATTCAAACAGTTTGCCATTCACCAGGCCAAAATTCTTCCATTTTAGATGCTGAATTAAAATTCATCCAATACTTAAAAAAAAAAAAAAAAAAAAAAAAAAAAAAAAAAAAAAAAAAAAAAAAAAAAAAACTGAAATTTCAACCAACAGAGAAAACTCCATTGTAGAATTAATAAATGAAAAACTCTACCAATGATTAACAAAAAAAGAAAGAAATTAAAAAAAAAATCAGAAACTAAAGAAACAACCGCGTTGAACTTGAAAAAAATAAAAATAAAAGTAATAATAAAAATCTTATCTTGATCTTTGTTTCCGTTTAGTTTTTGATTCCAAATTCCAAAAAATAAAAATAAAAAATAAAAAATTCCGTATTTTCAACTAACGGAGAAAACTCTGCAGTAGTATTAATAAAGAAAGACTCTTAAGTCTTGCCATAAGAAGAGGAAAATAAATTTGTAGCAAAACAAACAAACAATCACATTGATGAAAAGAAAATGAAGGAATAAACTGACGGGAAGATGACCGGAGACGGGGAGGTTGGTGGTGGGAGGGGTTTCGTCGGGAACCGGAGCGAAGTTACCGGAGAGATAGTGGTGAGGCTGAGAAGAGTCATAGCCGAGCTTCACGACGAGCTTCTCGAACAAGTCAATGAGCTTCGAAGTGATGCCTCTGTTCGGCTTCGGGTTCACCGCCACTATCCCATTGCCGCCGGAGCTCGCCTTCTTCGCCGCCACTTCCGCCATGGCTCTCTCTCTCGCTGCTCTGCTCCCAACTTACACGATGCTTTTTTTTTTTCCCCCCCTCACTTCTTCCCCGTTTATTTTACATAAATGGATAATAAACATTAAATGATTTTTTCTATGGACAATTACTTCAGGAAATAAAGAAAATGGATAATATGTGATAAAATTAATTCTATATATTTTAGCGGTAAAATTTCATCTCAAATTATTAAAATTTAATTTAATAGATAAAATTTAAAATATGTATAAAAATAAAAATAAATACTGATCTACATAATTGTAACTAAAAAATAAAAAATTAAGGGACTTTTGTTGTTTGGTGATTTCACGGGCGGGAAGGGGGCCACGGCCGATTGGGGGCGGGGGGTGACGACTCCTGGGGACTCAGGAGGGTGGGGCGCCAGCTGACAAGGGCTCGGGGGGAAGAGGGATTTTCACCGTGAGTCTAGAGATTTCGAAGATGGGGGGTCACAGGTCTAGATCGTCATTGGTGGGGAAGACGATTTCACTGTCACCGAAAAGTGGAACACTGTCGTAGGAGTCGCCGGTGGAAGGGTTGAGATTTTTTTTATTTATTTTTGCTTTGATTTTTATTTTTTAATTTCTCAGTTTTGATTTTATAAGCTAAGACGCGTAATAGTACAAGTAAAATCTTAACAGTTAAAATATATGGAGCGATCTATAAAATAAACTCTACCGATAGAGTGTTTAAAAAAGATTGTAACATAATTTTTTTCTAATGGAAATTCTGTAATTTTTTTTTTTTTTCAATAAGAACTATTGTACATACTAATAAAGTCCTCGACTTTCAAATTTATTGTGATAGAAAAAATTCAAAAATTTATTAAAATTTCACGAAAATCTAATGGTTTAAAATTCTATAATATTAATGGAAAAACACTTGGATATTGTAATTTATATATACCATCAATTTTTTTATTATTTAATTTTCTCTTGTTCTACTACGTATACATGTATATAAATTATTTTGTTTTGTCTTCTGTCGGAACATACATTCCTTGTGTGGTTCGTGGTTGTACATGATTGGAGGGTTGTGTTCTGCCACGTTGACATTCTGCACTCGTTTCAAAACCTAGTGGAAAATATTAGTTTTTTAATGATAAGAATTAACCACTAAAAAAAATAAGGATTATCTATTTCTTTTTTTAAGAGATTAAAATATTAGCTCCATTTGAGTTGAGCATGGAAAATATTATTATTTTTTAATTATTTATTTTTTTAGTTAGAGTAGTTTGATTTTTTTAAAATTAATTACATATTTTGTTAACTCTTAAATATATGTTTAGATTCCATTTAAAAAAATGATTTGGGTTGAAATTTTTAAATTTAAATTTGTTTATTTTTAAATAATTAATTAAAATTTTTATTAATTTTTTTAAAAAAATAAAAATTAAGATAAAAAATTTAAATTTAAAATATTTCATTAATAAAAACTTAATAGTTTGGTTATTATAATTTTGACAAGAACAATGGGAATCATAATTGATTGATTCTAGATAAGATTCTTGTGTGTTATGGGACAAATGGAGTTTTGTCTGGTGTCGTACGTCACTTTGGCAAATATTCGGTCAAATCTAATGTTTTAATAACGGCTTTTGTTTTCAGTCTTTGACCCTGTGTTTGAATTATTACGTGGCAAAATTTATTTAACAAGTTTCTCCCTGCAACAACCATTTCAAAAATAAAAATTGAATGATTTATATAAATGATCAAATTAGAGTCGTGCGTTTAAAAAATATCTTAAAACAAACTTATTTAGAAAATTGAACATAAAATAACTTTGATTATGTTATGATGATAAAAATATCATTAAGTCTAATTTAAGAAATAAAAAAAAAACAGCTTTCATCTTAAAAAAACCACATTAATTCTAGTAACCTATTTTTAATATATGAATATAGAAATTCAAAAATTCTTTAAAATATTCCTCATTCATATTCATGTATTTGAGCATTTTTATGAATAAGTTTTATTATTAATTGTTATTTTTTTATATTTACTATCAATATCATATTAATGAAGTTAATATATGTTATGAAATATTGAAACTATATTGGATGATTTTTTTTTCCTCAATGACGCGGTCAATATGGTCGTGATCCGAGAAATGAAAAAAATCAGGAATTATGAGATATAAAGTTCTTGCATTAAATAATGCAGTTATTATCATATAGATCACATGATTGGATTATTACTGATGAAGAGTATGTAATATAACGATAAAATCTTTATAATTTAAACATTATATGATGAAATATAATTACTTAAGTGATAAAGTCATTATTATATGATTAAAAATCAAACAAATTCAAGAAATTTAATCCTAAATATAGGATTACTTTCTTTTTTAGAAAAAAAAAATTAAAAAAAAAAAACAAAAAAACAAAAATGACAAGATCTAGCTAACCTCAAATATAGGATTGTTTTACTTTAAAAATAAAAATTTGAAAAAAGAATTTGAATTTAAATAAGGAAGCAATTGTGGTAGAGCACACTTGAAAAGCGGTATCAGTAGGGGTGTCAATTCGTGTCTCGTGTCGTGTTCGTGTCGTGTTTGAGTCGTATCGAATTTTTTCTACCCCAACCCGAACACGACCCGTGACACGAACACGACACGAAACTGTGACACGAACACGACACGAACTCGTAACGGGATGACACGAACACGACACGAACTTGACCCGCGACATGAACTTGACCCGCGATACGAAACTGACCCCGCTACACAACCTTGACCCGAAATTGATCCGAAATTGACACGAAATTTGACACGAACTTGACCCGAAATTGACACGAAAAGTGACACGAAATTGACACGAATTTTTACGGGTCTACACGAACACGACACGAATTTTTTGTGTCAAATTTTCCCAACCTGGACACGACCCGCCCTCAATTTTTCTCAACCCGAACTCATCAAATTCGTGTCATGTTCGTGTCGTGTCGTCGTGTCGCGACCCGTATTGTCACCCCTAGGTATCAGTAATATTTTTAGGACCACCGGACTGATTCAAAAGCTAGGATTGATGAGTTGCACAAAAGCCAAAATGCACATTGCCGTATTAGTCCAAGTGTTCCAAATTTCTTTCAAAAAAGTCTGGGCCCACATAAATTAATACCCTTTTTCAGTTTCCATGGTTTCTCAGTCTGAACTTTTCTTTCTTGTCTTTCTACTGTGGATCCAAACCCAGAAAGCATATTTTTTTTAATCCATCATTTATCATTTTTTAAATTACATAGATAGTATCACCCCCCTCGAATTGATTAGGTGTTTAAATATCTCATTTTTCCTTTTGGCGAGATCTTAAAATTGAACCAGAAAGCATTTTAAACGTGGGCTTCTTTCTCTAGATGCTTACTGATCGCACCTCCACATATACAAGTTTCAAAAATCCAAAAAGCCTTTTGAAGCTTTTAGGATCGGAAAGAAAAAAGAAAAAAGAAAAAAAAAATTCCTCATCTCACATTTTTTACTCTCTCTTCCCTGTTTCCGTCTCTATCCTATGCCGGCTCGGAACTGACCAGATCACCAGCGCACTTCCGAAGTCATTCCCATTTCGTTTGGCTCTTTGCTTTGTAATTATTTTCCATTTTAATACAATTCAACTCTTTGACTTCACCAAAAAAAAAAAAAAAAAGAAAAAAAAGAAAAACCCAAAGAAATTAAGAAAGAAAGAAGCAAATGCTTTCATCAAATTAAATAGATTCGTCGGCGCGAATCGAAGAGATAGAGATAGAAGCGAAGAAATGACGGTTTAATGGCGTAACATCGGAAAATATGCTAAGCTCCGGCACAAACCGTACCATGCGTATTGGGAAATGGAGGAACATTTCTAATGGGGTGTTTGGTGTAGTAGTTTGAGTTGAGATTTTTAAGTTTCAATAGTAAATTTTTTTGAATTTTCAGAAAAGACAAAAAACTTTTTGGGAAAAAGACAAAAACTTTTTGAGAAAAATACAAAAAAAATTTGAATTGAATGAATTGAATGGTTCCACCAAACAAACCCTAAGAGTTCAAGAAGATCATCAAACATTTTTTTTTTTAAGTAACAAAGATAATTAAAAAGCCAATATCTTTACTGCTTATTTGGTGAACAACAAAAAGAACCTTAACAGTAATTTTACTGTTCATTATGCACTATACATTAGGTGAAGGAATCAATTGCAGCCTGGCTCATTATCAATTTCATTTATGAGGGTGGATTTTGTTACTAGAGTCCCTCTTTATCGTTGTATTGGTAACTATAATAGTGTTTCTCAAAAGGAATTTTACTGCAGTCGTTTTCTTTTAAAAAATCGTACGAGATTTGCATAAATAGGAAGAAGTAAAAGGAAAAAAGAAATGTCAATCATCCCACAAAAATGAAAATGGCTGCGATAGAGACCCTTTGAGTATCTATACCGGTAAAGTCATTTTTTAGACCGTTAAGATTTAATCGAATGGTTTAAATGTTGATAATGTACGATATTTATCATACACCTAACCTCACATAATTATTTTCACCCAAAGTCTTCTCCGTCACCGGCGATCTTCCCGCCGCCGGTGACAGACGCCGACAACTCATCCCCGACGCCGCGACTCAACTCCGGCCACCAGCCCCCGACGTCGGCCGTCGACCGCCGGCGACCCCATTTTCTCTCTCTTTTTTTCTCTCTCTTCCCCTTTCTCTCTCTTCCCCTCCCTCCCGCCGGCCCCCACCCCCGGCCCCCAGCTAGCCCCCGGCCCCGCCCCCTCCCCTGGCCTCCCCCCACCCCCGACGACCCCCCTCCCCCTGGCTGCCACCCTCCCCCGGCACCCCCCCGACAACCCCCCCTCTCTCTTCCCCTTTCTCTCTCTTTTCCTCTCTTCTTTCTCTGTTCCCTCTTCTCTCTCTTCGCGGGGTCGACCCACACATGGCCGCCCGGTGCCCCCCCACCGAGTCGCGAGCTTCCTCGGGGGTGGGTCGGCCCCGCAAAGAGAGAGAAGAGGGAAGAGAGAGAGAAGAGAGGAAAAGAGAGAGAAAGGGGAAGAGAAAGAGGGGGGTCGTCCGGGGGGGGGGTGCCGGGGGAGAGGGGCGGCCGGGGGAGGGGGTCGTCAGGGGTGGGGGAGGCCGGGGGAGGGGGTGGGGCCGAGGGGCTGACTGGGGGCCGGCGGGAGGGAGGGGAAGAGAGAGAAAGGGGAAGAGAGAGGAGAAGAGAGAGAAAGGGGAAGAGATAGGGGAAGAGAGAGAAAATGGGATCGCCGACGGCCGACGGCCGATGATCGGCGTCCGAGGCTAGGGGCCGGAGTTGGGTCGCTGGCGTCGGGGATGAGTCACCGGCGATGGGAAAATCACCGGCGACGGAGAAGACTTTGGGTGAGAATGATTATGTGAGGTTAGGTTTATGATAAATATCGTACATCATCAATATTTGAACCGTTCGATTAAATCTAAACGGTCTAAAAAAGAATTTTACCGGTAGAGTCCCTCAAAGGATCTCGACTACATCCATTCCCCACAAAAATAGATAAAGAGATAAATTTCTATTTAAAAATTTGAGGTTTGAAAAGAATTAAAAAAAAAAAAAAACCAAAAACCGGTAGGAAGAAGGAATAAAAAATAAAAGAGTCAAGTCATCTCCAAAACAAGGAAAGGTAAATGTGGAGCACCCATTTAAATTTTGTTAAAATTTACGAATAAGTTTAAAAATATTTATATTTTAAAACAGGTGTATAAAAATAGATATTTTGTGTAAATACTTCATAAAAATGTAATTGAAATTATTCCGAGCAGCTTTTATTTTTTTTCTTAAGTGGTTAATAGGCACAAACATTACAGCCTTTTCATTTCGGTTAAGTTTATGTTTGTGTGTATATATATCTTATTACATTAATTATAATTTTTGGTATAATTTAATACCGTAAAAAAATTTGTATACAACTACAGAATTCTTCAAATTTTAATCCAAATTATTAAACTGTATTTTTATAAAAAAAATATTTTTAAATAACTTAACATGACATAAGATTTGATATGAATATCCTATCACAAAAGTTTTTTTTTTTTTAGCTAATAACAAAATATGCTTACGTTAGTTGGTGCTACTAACTGTTTCTAAACACTATTTTTGTGGAATATTAGATTTCATCACATCAATATGTTTTTTTTTTTAAATAAATTTATTTCTCTCACGAGTGTTTTCTAATGGGATGTTTTCTTTGTAACACTAAAAAAACAGGATTATAATGAAAGTTGCACCGATTATGTTATTAACAAGGTCAGAACAAACGTTAACCACAGCGAGACTTGCTTAGCTGCTATTGGCAGATTTGGCTACAAAATGTATTTTGTTTATTGCATACATAAGGTGGGAATCCAAACATGCTCACCATTATGAAATATGAAGCAATTCGAAAGCTCGAAACATTTGATAAGAAGCTCATTCTCTGCATACTGCGGAAGCACACCGAAGCGGGCTTATTTGGTTGCATCAAATTGGAAAATATCAGCTTCTTTTACTTCACCATCTCCTGAAAATCGAAACATAATGATCTAAGCCTCAGAAAGCAAAGTGCGGTTTTCTTCTACTAAAATTCCACAAATAGGCATTTGATTTATGAAAACGTTCAACATCCATAACCAGGAGAGATCTTTCTCACAAAATCTTCATGCCCCTTGAATTTCCTTCTTGGTTTAGATCCCCGGCCCACGTGACCAAGAAAATATTTAAATTGTTGATTATTTCTCGTTGTCAAACAAGATGAAGCAAGATTTACTTCACAGACCTTAATCATGAAACATTGATGAATTAGAAATTAACATACATTTTGGCTTGAAAAGCAAAGGAAGATCCATGAAAATGGCGTAATTCTCGGTAATGGCAAAGTCATGCATCATGATGGGGCCGGATACTGTTATTGGTACTGGATCATGCATGAAACCATCCTTCGAAATGACTCTGTAAGTGACGTATGGTGGAGTATGCGAACAACCAAATGTAAACATCTCCCCTGCATCAGCAGCTTCGTAAGAAAGGAACGCGATTATTATTATATCAGACTGAAGAAATTTATTTAACAAGGGTGTGCTCACTGGCAAGTGGATCGACCTTATACGGCTTGTGAATCTAATCATCCAAATTTACTAATGCCGTGGAATTATTGTACAAGCTCATTGCTGTAAGGTCGCGCTCACGTGGCTGAATATTGAAGGTCTTAGTTTAAGTCAGATTTTATGGCTGCAAGTGAAAAGTTTTATTGGTCTGATTAATTGTAGACTTTATGATTTTCACCTTTAATGTTTGTTGTAAGTGTATGGTGCATGAATGCATGATTTTTACTTCCATGAGTGTGATGAGTGAATGTACAGCTTAAAAGTGTCTTGTTTTTAATGCTAAATTAGTGTTTTGATTTTCCTGGCATGAAGGTGCCTTATTTAGCACGAAATTTTAGCAGTAAAAAGATAACTTTTGAAGGGAAAAACATAGTAAAACTTGTTTGGTTTCTTTTGCACTCCTTGGATCTTTCCAGGTTTGTTCGAATTTGAGTTTCTGTATTATTAAAATGGTGATTATTGTATTCTTAGTGTGGTGAGCTCTAAAACTATTTTTAGGGATTTTTTTTTTGAGTGGTGGTAATTATATGTTGTCACAAGAAAAGTTATAGCTTAATTAAAAAAAAAAAAAAAAACACTTTCCGATCACAAAAACCAGCCGATTTGCAATTCCGACATTACGATCAGGCATCATTTTCCTGGCATACCTTCATGAATTTAGCACCTCCAAAGTATTCTTCCTGTTTAAGACGCGACGTTCTTACATAACAAGAGACATACGATGCTTTTCCATCTTTGATGCGAAGATCATGCGACATACTGCAGAAAAATTTAACACATTGCGATTAAATTTGAGGACAAAATAAAAATAGAAAATAAATTATCCAACTTCCAAAATCTTGGACAAAAAAAATCATGGTCAGAAATTCGAGTATGTAGAAATGGCAGCGGAAGATCACGTACCCATCTCCATCAAACCTGTAACAAGAGCAAGAAAGAAGATAAGCAACATTGTCCTATGAAAATATAAGAGACCTTAAAAAAAGGGTTTGATCTAATGGAAAGATGTACCAGTGATAGCCAGCGACCGGAGAGAACTTCGGATTCGGTCCCACCCGAACAAACTCTCCGTTTAAGCATTTCTGTTATGGATTAAGTATCAGCAGAAAAGCTTAAAGAAATAAAACTAAACTAAACTGTAATCCCTGATCGATGGATAAACTTGCTTATGGAGTGATTAAGTTAGTAATTAATATTAATCTAATGACTAAAAGAACCTGTCTTGCAGTGAAGAACTCAAGAAAGAAACCACATTGTGATGAACAATCAAACAGTTAATGATAACTCTAAGACATTAGAGTTATCCAATGCTTTTCTAGTTCAAATTTGCTTAGCCAAGAGCACTTTTATTATTTTTCTTTGTGTTTTGTTTTGGATTTTTTTAAGTTTTATTTTGCTATGGTCAACTTCTGAAATTATGCTCTTCTTGAACTGAATTGTAGGATCATAGAGCAAATTGAGGGCCAAAGCGTTAAAGTGCTAGTGGTGTGTTTTTCAGGTAAATGCTACAACTATGCTGTAGCATTTCTGGGTGGAATTCTGGGCATAGCTGGCAGAGTTTGCTGACATCAGACTATTATGTGGAGAGACCATGTGGGATGAATGAGCTGAACATTTGTGGTTAGCTGGTCTCCCACCATTTTTGCCACGTGTACCATTGTTGCCCTAGCCTAGCAAGGAAAAAAAAAAAAAAGAAAGGAAAGGGTGCCGCGAGAGAGGGGGACGAATTGGGAAAGAAAGGAAGGAGAGAGAAAGTGAAGACCGATATGGGCTTCTGAAGAAAAAAAAAAACAGAGAGGGAGGTAGCCGCCGCAGAGGACATAGCTGAGAGAACAAGAGAGCGAGAGGAGCTTTCAAGCTTGGCTGATTTCTTCTCTCTCTCTTGCTAGATTAATCTCTTTGTATTCTGCTCATGGATTTGTTCATGGATTATTATTGGATTATGGAATTTGATTTTTCGATCATGAACTAATTGTTTAGCTAGGACCTTAATGGAACCAAGGTTGTAGGAATGTTATGTTGATGTTGGATTGCTAGATATTGTTCTGTTCTTGTTCATTCATGTGTGTGTTATGTTTATTTCTATTTGTTTGACTGGCCATCAACTATAGGAAATCAGATTTAGATTAATACCGGAAGGGTTAATTTAAGTTGGAAATAACATGAATGATGTAAGTTTAATATGCTTATCTAGGTTTATTGATTTATGAATGGTATAGGAATATATTGTTCATCTTGCATAACCCATAAGACCCGAACATTAAAATTGCATTCTAAGAGCTGGATTCACATAGGAATATGTTGAAAAAGGTTTGAGGAATTAGCCATAATAATTCGGAAGATTTTTATGCATTAAAACGGAGGTTTGGTTAACAGGCGCAGAATATGCTATAGCATTCTAGTAGCATTCGTGTAGCAGACCTGCAACTGAGGTGAAATTAGGTGTCCTAGCTTATTTAATCCATTGGTTTCCCAAACTTAGCTGCATTCCCGTTCTTTTCATTAATTTTGTTTGCTTTTGCTTTGCTTTGAATTGTTCCATAATTATTAGTGAATTTCCAATTCAACTTCATTTTATTTCATACATTGTTTGGTGTTAAAATAGCTTTTACTTGATATTTTTGGTGATTTAATCCTCGAGGGACGATATCCGTACGATTGTGTACACTTTATTACTTGTATGATTCGTATACTTGCGAGTGTTCAGATTGAATAACAAGTTTTTGGCGCCGTTGCCGGGGATTGAAGTCATTAAAAACATTTGTAAAAGTTATTTAGTTTTAGTTCTTGTTTCTGCATTTTCTTATTGGTTGAGTTTTGTATTTTCAGGAGCTTGTTTTTTTTTTCTGCATGAATAACCAGCAAAATCAAGAGTTGCTGCCCTTGGACCCAGAAATTGAAAGAACATTTCTAGCAAGGAGAAGGGAGCAACAAGGTCGATTGGGTGTGGGAGAAATACCAGAAAGAGTTGCTGTCAATATGGCTAATGATGGGCAGCAAGTGAATGTCAACAATCTAGCGCCTCAGCCAGTTTTGATGGATGACAGAGACAGGGCTATTCGAGACTATGCTGTACCTATTCTACATGGGCTCAATCCAGGCATTGTTAGGCCAGAAATACAGGCACCACAGTTTGAGCTTAAGCCAGTCATGTTCCAAATGTTGCAAACCGTGGGCCAGTTCAGTGGAATGGCAACAGAGGATCCCCATTTGCATCTCCTGTTATTCATGGAAGTGAGTGATTCTTTCAAGCTACCAGGGGTGTCTGAGGAAGCATTGAGGCTGAAGTTGTTTCCTTATTCCTTGAGGGATAGAGCTAGAGCTTGGCTTAATTCGCTGCCACCGGATTCAATAGCAACATGGAATGTCTTGGCAGAAAAGTTCCTCATGAAGTACTTTCCTCCAACCAAGAATGCCAAGCTCAGAAACGACATCACTGCATTCCAACAATCGGAGGGAGAATCTTTGTATGAAGCATGGGAGAGATTCAAAGAATTGTTGCGAAAATGTCCTCATCATGGGATTCCCCATTGGATTCAGATGGAAACTTTCTACAATGGGCTTAATGGGCAAACACGTACAATCGTTGATGCCGCTGCCAATGGTGCTCTTTTGGCCAAATCATACAATAAAGCTTATGAGATTCTGGAGAGGATGGCCACCAATAATTATCAGTGGCCCACCGAGAGACTCAATGCTCGAAAGGCTACAGGAATTCATGAAGTAGATGCTATTACAGCACTCTCTGCTCAAGTGTCGAGTTTGACAAATATGATCAAAACTATGAACATGTCGGCTGGGGTTAATTCGGTACAATCGGTTGGCGTCAATTGTGTTTATTGTGGAGAGGGACACTTGTATGATGATTGCCCCTCTAATCCAGTCTCTGCTTGCTATGTGGGTAATTTCAACAGGAACAATCATTATGCAGCGCCGTACAATCAAGGGTTGAGACAACACCCAAACTTTTCATGGAGCAATCAAGGGGCCAGTTCTAGTGGAGCAAATGCTTATCATCGACCTTCTCACCCTCCGGGTTTTCCATCTCAGCAACCAAGAACTCAAGTTATGGACTCATGTAGCTCTTTGGAGAATTTGATCAAGGAGTATATAGCAAAGAATGACGTTAGAGTTCAGAGTCATGATGCAACATTGAGGAGCTTGGAGAATCAGATTGGGCAGATTGCAAACGCCTTGAATGTTAGGCCACAAGGTTCTCTTCCAAGTAATACAGAAGATCCAAGGAGGGAAGGAAAAGAACATTGTAAGGCAATCTTATTAAGGAATGGAAGGGAGATCGAGCGAAGTGAAAAGCCAAGAGCTGTGCAGAAAGAGCCCACTTCAATCCAAGGACAAGATGAGCAGCATCAACAAGAAGAAATTCTGGTGAAAAATCAACCATCGGACTCTGCTGCAGAAAATGCTACAGCATTTACGCAGCATTCTGGAGCAGCAGAAAGCAGTGAAATCAGACCTCCTCCACCATTTCCTCAGCGGTTTCAAAAGCAGCAAAAAGATGGTCAATTTCGTAAATTTCTGGATGTCCTGAAGCAGCTTCACATCAACATACCTCTTGTGGAAGCCTTGGAGCAAATGCCTCATTATGCCAAGTTCATGAAAGACTTGGTCACAAAGAAGCGTCGACTTGGGGAATTTGAGACTGTGGCTTTGACGGAAGAATGCAGTGCCATTTTGCAGAATAAACTCCCTCCTAAGTTGAAGGATCCGGGGAGTTTCACAATCCCATGTTCAATTGGAACCCACTACTTTGGTAAGGCGTTGTGTGACTTGGGAGCAAGTATTAACTTGATGCCGATGTCCATCTTCAAGAAGTTGGGAATAGGAGAAGCTCGGCCCACTACAGTATCCTTGCAGCTTGCAGATAGATCTATTGCTCTTCCTGAAGGAAAGATTGAGGATGTTCTTGTAAAGGTCGATAAATTCATTTTTCCTGCTGATTTCATCATCCTTGATTATGAGGCGGATCGAGAAGTGCCAATCATCTTGGGAAGGCCATTTCTTGCTACAGGCCGCACCTTGATTGATGTGCAAAAAGGCGAGTTAACTATGAGGGTGCAAGACGAGCAGGTGACTTTTAATGTGTTCAAGGCGATGAAGTTTCCTAATGAGATGGAGGAGTGTTCGGCCATATCTGTCATTGATTCCTTAGTGGCTGAAGAGTTTGAAACTAGTGACCATTGGGAGTTGATGCAACTTCCCTCATCCTTAGAATCAGTTGAAGTTGAAAATGAAGTTGTTGAGCAGCTAGCTTGGTTAGACTCCAATACCATTATGCCTAGACCTCAAAGGAAGTTTGAGTCGCTGGATTTGTCGAACCGTGAACACCAACCACCCAAGTCATCAAGAGAAGAGCCACCAGTCCTAGAATTGAAGCCTTTACCACCTCACCTGAGATATGCATATTTGGGAGAATCTTCAACTCTTCCGGTGATCATTTCGGCTGAGTTGACAGCAGATCAGGAGGAGAGGTTGCTTGACATTTTGAGAGAATTCCAAGGTGCCATCGGGTGGACAATAGCAGATATAAAGGGTATAAGTCCCTCATTTTGTATGCACAAGATTCTCTTGGAGGATAATAAGCAAGGTTCCATAGAGGGTCAGAGAAGAATGAATCCAATCATGAAGGAGGTTGTCAAGAAGGAGATCATTAAGTGGTTGGATGCTGGGATAATTTACCCAATTTCTGATAGCTCTTGGGTAAGCCCGGTTCAGTGTGTTCCTAAGAAAGGGGGAATTACTGTTGTGGAGAACGACAATAACGAATTGATTCCTACTAGAACAGTAACAGGTTGGCGGATTTGCATGGATTACAGGAAGCTTAACAAAGCCACACGGAAGGATCACTTCCCGCTCCCATTCATTGATCAGATGCTAGATAGATTGGCAGGGAAGGAATTCTATTGTTTCTTGGATGGCTATTCTGGCAATAATCAGATTGCAATAGCTCCTGAGGATCAGCACAAGACTACATTCACTTGCCCATTCGGTACATTTGCTTTTAGAAGGATGCCATTCGGTCTTTGCAATGCTCCTGCTACTTTTCAGCGGTGTATGATGGCGATTTTCACTGATATGGTAGAGCAATATGTGGAGGTGTTCATGGACGATTTTTCTGTTTTTGGAGAAAGCTTTGAAGATTGTCTCACTAACTTGGCAAGGGTTTTGAAGCGATGTGAAGAGACCAATCTAGTCCTAAATTGGGAGAAATGTCATTTTATGGTCAAAGAAGGCATAGTGTTGGGACACCGAGTTTCAAAGAATGGCCTTGAAGTTGATAAAGCCAAGATTGCCATAATTGAGAAGCTGCCACCACCATCAAATGTGAAAGGGATTCGGAGTTTTCTTGGGCATGCAGGGTTTTACAGGAGATTTATTAGAGATTTCTCCAAGATTTCTAAGCCTCTTTGCAGCCTATTGGAGAAAGACAGCCAATTCATCTTTGACGAAGCATGTTTATCAGCCTTTTCAGAGTTAAAACGGAAGCTCATCTCAGCGCCAATTATTGTAGCACCGGATTGGTCATTACCGTTTGAAGTTATGTGTGATGCAAGCGATTGGGCTGTGGGGGCTGTTTTAGGGCAGCGCAAAAGCAGGGTTTTTCATCCCATTTACTATGCTAGCAAGACTCTTTCAGGAGCCCAACTGAACTACACAGTAACAGAGAAGGAGTTGTTGGCTGTTGTCTATGCCTTTGACAAATTTCGAGCTTATCTGATAGGAGCAAGGGTCACGGTTTTCACAGACCATTCAGCCATCAAATACTTGGTAGAGAAGAAGGATGCTAAGCCAAGGTTAATTAGATGGGTGCTTTTGCTTCAAGAATTCGACCTGGAGATCAAGGATAGGAAGGGTACGGAGAATCAAGTGGCTGATCATTTATCTCGGTTGGAGAAAGCTGAGAAGGGCACAGATTTAGAAGCTATTAAGGAGGTCTTCCCCGATGAGCAGCTCCTTGTTGTTAATCGAGTCTCAACTGTGGTGCCATGGTATGCAGATTTGGTGAACTACCTAGTTAGTGGGTTGATGCCTCCTGATTTGAATGCCCATCAACGAAAGAAGTTCCTGCATGAGGTCAAGTTTTACTACTGGGATGAGCCATACTTGTTCAGGAAACGTGCAGATCAAATCCTAAGGAGGTGTGTTCCTGAGGAAGAATTAGAAGAAGTGCTGCATCAATGTCACAATTCACCATATGGAGGGCATTTTCAAGGTGATAGAACTGCAGCAAAAGTTTTACAATCAGGCTTTTATTGGCCAAGCTTGTTTCGGGATGCTCGTAATTTTGTATCAAGGTGTGATAGATGTCAAAGAGTTGGTAGTATCTCAAGAAGACATGAAATGCCTCTAACCAACATCATCGAGGTGGAGTTGTTCGATGTGTGGGGGATTGACTTCATGGGTCCCTTTGTTCCATCTTTTGGTAATCTTTACATACTGGTGGCAGTGGATTACGTCTCAAAGTGGGTGGAGGCCGCTGCCCTTCCTACAAATGACTCGAAGGTGGTGATGCAGTTCATAAAGAAGCAAATTTTCACAAGATTTGGCACCCCAAGGGCAGTAATCAGCGATGAAGGGATGCATTTTTGCAGCAAGTACTTTGAGGCATTGCTGGCAAAGTACAACGTCCGCCATAGAGTTGCTACAAGCTATCACCCACAGACTAATGGGCAAGCCGAGGCATCTAACAAGCAAATCAAGTCCATCTTGGAGAAAACTGTAAGCCCTACTAGAAAGGACTGGTCCAAAAGGTTGGATGATGCACTATGGGCCTATAGAACTGCTTACAAAACTCCAATTGGAATGTCTCCGTACCAATTGGTGTTTGGGAAAGTATGTCATTTACCTTTGGAGATGGAACACAAGGCTTATTGGGCGCTCCAACAACTGAATAAGGACATGAATGCAGCCGGAGAAAAGAGATTGATGCAACTCAATGAGTTAGATGAGTTTCGGTTGCAAGCATATGAGAACTCTAAGCTCTATAAGGAGAAGGTCAAACGGTGGCATGACAAGAGAATCATGAGCAGAACTTTTGAGCCGGGGCAGCAAGTTCTTTTGTTCAATTCAAGATTGAAGCTCTTCCCAGGAAAGTTAAAGTCTCGTTGGTCAGGTCCGTTCACAATTGCTACTGTATTTCCTCATGGAGCAGTGGAATTGCAAGATGACAAGTCTGGAAGGAAGTTCTTAGTGAATGGACAGAGAGTCAAGCATTATTGGGGAGGTCCTGTGGATCGTTCTAAGACCTCTATCACTCTCGAAGAAGCTTGAAAAAGGGAAGTAGTCAGGCTGATGACTTAAAAACAAGCGCTTTTGGGAGGCAACCCAAGTTTTGTTTTCGAAATTTTTAGTTTATGTGTGCTAGTTGATGTCTGCATTTTGTTTTGTTTCTTTTGTTCTTTTTAGTTTTTGTGTGTGTAGTCTTTTCGTTGTTAGCTTGTGGAGTTAATCTCGGATATGTTTCTGTGCAGTGAGGAAATGAACAAATGCAAAG
>CM046366.1:1075073-1257796 GCA_025413025.1 Ficus hispida
GCATTTTCAAGGTGATAGAACTGCAGCAAAAGTTTTACAATCAGGCTTTTATTGGCCAAGCTTGTTTCGGATGCTCGTAATTTTGTATCAAGGTGTGATAGATGTCAAGAGTTGGTAGTATCTCAAGAAGACATGAAATGCCTCTAACCAACATCATCGAGGTGGAGTTGTTCGATGTGTGGGGGATTGACTTCATGGGTCCCTTTGTTCCATCTTTTGGTAATCTTTACATACTGGTGGCAGTGGATTACGTCTCAAAGTGGGTGGAGGCCGCTGCCCTTCCTACAAATGACTCGAAGGTGGTGATGCAGTTCATAAAGAAGCAAATTTTCACAAGATTTGGCACCCCAAGGGCAGTAATCAGCGATGAAGGGATGCATTTTTGCAGCAAGTACTTTGAGGCATTGCTGGCAAAGTACAACGTCCGCCATAGAGTTGCTACAAGCTATCACCCACAGACTAATGGGCAAGCCGAGGCATCTAACAAGCAAATCAAGTCCATCTTGGAGAAAAACTGTAAGCCCTACTAGAAAGGACTGGTCCAAAAGGTTGGATGATGCACTATGGGCCTATAGAACTGCTTACAAAACTCCAATTGGAATGTCTCCGTACCAATTGGTGTTTGGGAAAGTATGTCATTTACCTTTGGAGATGGAACACAAGGCTTATTGGGCGCTTCCAACAACTGAATAAGGACATGAATGCAGCCGGAGAAAAGAGATTGATGCAACTCAATGAGTTAGATGAGTTTCGGTTGCAAGCATATGAGAACTCTAAGCTCTATAAGGAGAAGGTCAAACGGTGGCATGACAAGAGAATCATGAGCAGAACTTTTGAGCCGGGGCAGCAAGTTCTTTTGTTCAATTCAAGATTGAAGCTCTTCCCAGGAAAGTTAAAGTCTCGTTGGTCAGGTCCGTTCACAATTGCTACTGTATTTCCTCATGGAGCAGTGGAATTGCAAGATGACAAGTCTGGAAGGAAGTTCTTAGTGAATGGACAGAGAGTCAAGCATTATTGGGGAGGTCCTGTGGATCGTTCTAAGACCTCTATCACTCTCGAAGAAGCTTGAAAAAGGGAAGTAGTCAGGCTGATGACTTAAAAACAAGCGCTTTTGGGAGGCAACCCAAGTTTTGTTTTCGAAATTTTTAGTTTATGTGTGCTAGTTGATGTCTGCATTTTGTTTTGTTTCTTTTGTTCTTTTTAGTTTTTGTGTGTGTAGTCTTTTCGTTTGTTAGCTTGTGGAGTTAATCTCGGATATGTTTCTGTGCAGTGAGAAAATGAACAAATGCAAAGGAGGTAGAGTTGAGAGAATTGGTCGTGACAATAGGAAGCAATTTCGCATAAAACGGTCCAGAATGCTACAACTATGCTACAGCATTTTATTAGCATTTTGGACACTAGAGTCGAGCTTAATTCATCGAGCCCAGTGCGCGAATTTTGGCCTAGGAATCAGCCTTCTAGTGTAATCTGTCCTAAAAATGCTACAGGAATGCTACAGCATTTCTGAAAAAACGGGGAGAGCAGTCTAGGGGAGCAATCTGTGCTAAAAATGCTACAGGAATGCTACAGCATTTCTGGAAAAATGAGGAGAGCAGTCTGGAGGAGCAATCTGTCCTAAAAATGCTATAGGAATGCGGCAGCCAAAAAAAAAAAAAAAAACGAAACGAAAAAGAAGAAAAATATATATATATATTTATATACACATATCTGTACATATATATATAGCGATAATAAGAATAATAATGATAGTATATATATATATATATTAACCCAAAACCCTGCAGAAGCCCCTGTATGTTTGTGCCCTCTCTTCTGCGCCGTCCACCATCCATTATTTTGTCTTCTCCTTCACTTCTCCGAACCAGATATTCGCCCATTCCGTCGCCTTGCTGCCTCGCTGTCCGGCCCGCTCGCCATCACCACGCTACCCGCCAGTCCCGTCGAGTCAGTCATTCGCCGTCCACCGCACAAGCCCAGTCCACGCAAGCACCCACTCCTTCACCCAGCCGCTCACTGCCCAGCGCGCCCCATCGCTTCACTGGTTTGCTTACCCAGCTCCCTTTGCCGCCTATTCCTCAGAGTATTTTTCCATAGATTTTATGCGAGAAGACTCAAAGATTTGGGTATTTTGATTTCGGGTCACACGGTAAGTTTGAGGGAGGTGTCTTCATAGTTTGTGCTCGCATTGTGGGCGACGATTTGCACATCAAATTCGCGGCCAATCACCAGATTCCAAAGGGGCGTGAGTTCTTTTGATTTTATTTTATTTTATTTATTTTATTTTATTTTATTTTTCCTTCTAATTTATAGTTAATTTACAGTCATAAAAAAAAAAAAAAGTTTTTGTGAGTTAGTTTTGATTTAAATCTGTGGCTTGGTTTACAATTTGATTCTGGGTTTCGATGACACATTTTTGCTAGGATCGTTTCTGATTGACCTGACTCTTGAAGCATACCTGAACGAGTTGGTGCATTATGCCAGTCAACACAAGAGCTAGAAGAGGTAGAAGGGCGCCAGTGAGAACTGAACCGGAGAGCTCTGAGAATGAACCTGAACAGAGCCTTGAAGGGGTGGAGCGGTTTAGTTCTGCAGTTGCTAGTGACAGATTCCACTCTTGCACTAATCAGAGGGCGTTATACATGGAAAAAGGATTCCTTTTCAATCCAAACACTACAGCTGAATACCCAGAATTTGTTCATCAAGTGATTTCAGAGCATCAGTGGAGCAATTTCTGTAGGGCTCAGACCGCAGCAGTGATTCAATTAGTGCGGGAATTCTACGCCAACTATGACCCTGCTGTGCCGGATTCTGTTTTTGTGCGAGGCAAGCACGTTCCTCTTACTCCCGAGGCCATTAACCAAGTTTATGATCTCCCGGCAGTTGAAGATCAATATCAGGAGTTCTATAATAGTATAGACGCCAATGAGCTCAAAGAGGTACTTAACTTGTTATGTGAGGAGGGAGCCGAGTGGACTCGAGGGAAGCGGGGAGCAATGACTTTTCCTCGGGCATTTCTTAAGCCGAGGCCGAAGGTGTGGTTCCATTTCCTCAAATTCAGGCTTATTCCGTCATCACATGATCATTTAATCAACAAGGAGCGGGCGATCTTGTTGTACTGCATTATGGAGGGGCGGAACTTTGATGTTGGGAAGCTAATTCAGAAGCAAATTGGTGTGTGCGCGCGGCGAAATAGCGGTGGGCTGTGGTTCCCATCGTTAATCACTCAGTTATGTGCTGCTCATGATGTTATCATTGACGCTCATGAACCAAAGGAGCAGCTGGCAGCGCAAATCAACCCGACGTCCATCGCTAGAATCCTCCATGGGGATACTGAGCCTGAGGCAGTGGCACCAAATGCCCCAAAATCTGCAATGCCAAACTCATCGGCTTCCGAGGGGCCTAACCTTGATTTAGTTGCCGGGGTTCATCGGATGGAGCAGCGGCTCAGCCAAATTGAGGTGATGCAATATGAGCATATTCAACACATGCGGGACTTTTGGAGATATGCGCGAGATAGGGATTTGGCACTTCAGAAGCATTTTCAAGCTAACTCCAGCAGGTTCCAATCTTTCCCGAAATTTCCGCCTCATTTGTGTGATTCGCCTCCTGAGGACACCACGCATGACAACCCCGAAGAAGCTGCTGTCGACCCTCCTAGCCCATCAGGGCCCAAGCAGCCAGAATATGCAGAAGCAGCTCCATCAAAGCGCCGTGACAAAGGGAAAACAGTGGCAGCTGAGCCTTCTTCGAGGAAATGGACATGGAAGAGTTGATGGCCCTGTTTTCAGCTGTTCAGGGATGTTTTCGCCTCTTCTTTTATTGTCTTTTGCATACATATCCATGTTTTCTTTTATTGTTCAGGGATTTTTTTTTATTATTGTCTTTTACTATTTTCATTTTTATTTATGCATTAATGGCTGTTCTTTTGTTATGTTTTATTTTTGTTTGTGTGTCTTTGCGTGTTTTCTAGTTTGTGGAAATTTGCCACGGCCAATAATGATATGCATGGGTTAGCGTACTTGTTGGAAAAACATTGCATTCATCAGGTGTTAGTTTTTCTATTCATTTGCAGGCTTTGATCTTTGATTGGATTCCTATTAGCATTATGCACTGCACCTTGTGTTATAGCCTCCATGGTTCCCTAGGCCAAGCACTATAAACTCTAGAACTTGCTTAATAAATTCTTGAGACGAAATTTTTGATGAGCATGTGACCCACGAGATGATGTAGGCTGATTTTTGGACCGATTGAGCCTTTCAAGCCCACCTTGCACTGTTTTCAGCCATTGTTTACCCCCCTTTTAGTCTATCTTACAACATTGAGGACACTGTTGATTTTCAGTTTGGGGGTGTGAGAAACTTTTTATTATTATTTAAAAAAAAAAAAAAGAAAAGAAAAGAAAGAAACTTGTTGCTCTGCTGTTTTGGATTGCTTAGTAACCAGGAGTGTTCATGAGCCCCATGTTCATTTTTGCGTCAAACGGTAAACCGAAGCATGAGCAAGTTAAAAAAAAAAAAAAAAAAAAAAAAAAAAAAAAAAAAGAAAAACCTTGAATTGCGACTTTGTTGAGTAACCGGGTGACTTCATCACAAATGTTGGCATTCGCGTAAAAAGGCAAGCGTGGCATGACAAGGAAGCAAGTTAAAAAAAAAAAAAAAAGACGAAAATAAGGGAATAAATGGCGAGAGAAAGTAAAAACTAAGTTTGGGGGTGTGCTATTTTGAGACAATTTTTGTGCTTTAAGGTCCTAGAGTATTGATGTGTTTTAGGGTGAGATGAGCCAAAAATGCACCCTCGTACCCTACCTTCATCCTAGCCCGTCATCGCAACCACAATGAAGTCCTATTGATCTTTGGTTAGATGTTAATCGACATTAGTGGAGAGAGTTTTGAAAAGCAAGCTTATGGAGTTTGAGCTTTAATTTGAAAACGTTTTGTTTAAAATAAGTGTGCTTGGTTCTATTTATTTTGCCATTGATGAAATGGCACTTGGTGCTCACACACTCACAAAGCAGGTCCAATCTGAGAAGAAGCCATCTTTTGAATTTAAAAATCAGCGCTTGTATGAGTATGGTGTTTCTCTTTTAAGTATGTTTTTAACCCATCTCTTGAGGATAGCCCTTGTGCAAATTCATCCACAAAGTGTGTGCTTTTGTTTTTCTCTGTTTTTGTTTTGCGTCTTGTTTTTGCTGTTGTTTCTGTTTTGCTTGAGGAAAAGCAATGTTTTAAGTTTGGGGGTGTGATAACTCTAAGACATTAGAGTTATCCAATGCTTTTCTAGTTCAAATTTGCTTAGCCAAGAGCACTTTTATTATTTTTTTTTTGTGTTTTGTTTTGGATTTTTTTAAGTTTTATTTTGCTATGGTCAACTTCTGAAATTATGCTCTTCTTGAACTGAATTGTAGGATCATAGAGCAAATTGAGGGCCAAAGCGTTAAAGTGCTAGTGGTGTGTTTTTCAGGTAAATGCTACAACTATGCTGTAGCATTTCTGGGCGGAATTCTGGGCATAGCTTGCAGAGTTTGCTGACATCAGACTATTATGTGGAGAGACCATGTGGGATGAATGAGCTGAACATTTGTGGTCAGCTGGTCTCCCACCATTTTTGCCACGTGTACCATTGTTGCCCTAGCCTAGCAAGGAAAAAAAAAAAAAAGAAAGGAAAGGGTGCCGCGAGAGAGGGGGACGAATTGGGAAAGAAAGGAAGGAGAGAGAAAGTGAAGATCGATATGGGCTTCTGAAGAAAAAAAAAACAGAGAGGGAGGTAGCCGCCGCAGAGGACATAGCTGAGAGAACAAGAGAGCGAGAGGAGCTTTCAAGCTTGGCTGATTTCTTCTCTCTCTCTTGCTAGATTAATCTCTTTGTATTCTGCTCATGGATTTGTTCATGGATTATTATTGGATTATGGAATTTGATTTTTCGATCATGAACTAAATTGTTTAGCTAGGACCTTAATGGAACCAAGGTTGTAGGAATGTTATGTTGATGTTGGATTGCTAGATATTGTTCTGTTCTTGTTCATTCATGTGTGTGTTATGTTTATTTCTATTTGTTTGACTGGCCATCAACTATAGGAAATCAGATTTAGATTAATACCGGAAGGGTTAATTTAAGTTGGAAATAACATGAATGATGTAAGTTTAATATGCTTATCTAGGTTTATTGATTTATGAATGGTATAGGAATATATTGTTCATCTTGCATAACCCATAAGACCCGAACATTAAAATTGCATTCTAAGAGCTGGATTCACATAGGAATATGTTGAAAAAGGTTTGAGGAATTAGTCATAATAATTCGGAAGATTTTTATGCATTAAAACGGAGGTTTGGTTAACAGGCGCAGAATATGCTATAGCATTCTAGTAGCATTCGTGTAGCAGACCTGCAACTGAGGTGAAATTAGGTGTCCTAGCTTATTTCATCCATTGGTTTCCCAAACTTAGCTGCATTCCCGTTCTTTTCATTAATTTTGTTTGCTTTTGCTTTGCTTTGAATTGTTCCATAATTGTTAGTGAATTTCCAATTCAACTTCATTTTATTTCATACATTGTTTGGTGTTAAAATAGCTTTTACTTGATATTTTTGGTGATTTAATCCTCGAGGGACGATATCCGTACGATTGTGTATACTTTATTACTTGTATGATTCGTATACTTGCGAGTGTTCAGATTGAATAACAGTTAACCAATAATATGTTTTTTAAAAAATGTAATTCCATTTCCAACCAACGGAGCTAACCGACAGACTACAGTAGTATCAATAATTGAAAAATCTACGAAAAAATAAAACAAATTTCGTTGAAAAGGAAAAAAAAAAATATATATATATATATATATAAATATAAAAATCGGAACTTTGCGTTTGTTAACAAATTTCAGTCGTTCAAGGATAGGAAAACCAGAGAATGGAGGCAAAACGGAGGAGTATACTGACGGGAAGATGACCGGAGACTGGGAGGTTGGCGGTAGGAGGGGTTTCGCCGGGAACCGGAGCGAAGTTACCGGAGAGATAGTGGTGAGGTTGAGAAGAGTCGTAGCCCAGCTTCACGACGACCTTCTCCAACAAACCGATAAGCTTCGAAGTGACGCCTCTGTTCGGCCTCGGGTTCAACGGCACTATCCCTCTCCGCCGGAGCTCGCCTTCTCCGTCGCCACTTCCGCCATGGCTGTCTCACTCTTGTCTGGTCTGCTCTCTCAAACTCGCACAGTGCTTCTCTGTTTCTCTTCCTCTCACGTTTATTTTACATTAATAGATCGATAACAAACCTAATATGATTTTTCTATGGAGAATTACTTAACTAAAATAATAAAAAAGAAATTGTGTGGTCCAGGTTTTTTTTTTTTTGAACAAGTATCAAGGGGCAGACAAATAAAGTTCGGGACTCTCAAACTCCGATGTAATTTATAAACCATCATTGACTTTTTGTTAATTTTAAAAAGTATGCATTATATATTTTTTTTCACAAGAACAACGTTGTTCACAATTGATTGATTCTGTAAGCATACGTCACTTTGGCAAATATTCGGTCCAATGTTTCTTTGATTCTTATTTTTTATTTTTGTTTGTAAATTAAGGCTTTTTTATCAAAACAAAATGATGCCACCTAATAGATTATTCAATAATTAATAAATTAAAGGCTTTTTTTTTTTTTACCCTGAATTTGTCCAAAGCTTGTAATTTATTCAATTTGATTAGATTTAAGTTATGTCAAAAAAGATGCATTACAATATATATATATATATGTGTGTGTATCCTAATATGTGAAATTCCTTAGAAAAACGTCAGATAAGACGTTAAGAAAATGTTTCTTCTATTTATTTCATTGTGGTCTCGTTGTAATAGGCAAGCCGTTTTGGAAAAATCAAGCAATCACTCTATGTGGAAGATACTTGTGAGCTCTTTGGCCAACATTTTGTGGTTGCAAAAGTAAAGTACATACTACAGATGAGGCTCGACATACAATAGGGAGATTTTTTTTTTTTTTTTTTCATGCAAGTTAAAAACTAATCAAACTAATTTGATATCGTCATATTATATCATAACTAAAAAAAAAAAACATGCAAATGTATAATAATGACGATACATAACTGTTCACTTCAGTACCAATAGAGGTTTGTTCCCTTTTTTTGGTCTTGAATATAGGACTTGAATAACTGGTAATTGTTTGTACCCATTCAAATGGAAATGATTACAATTTGGGTAAGGAGTTTTTCTGATTAAGATTGATAAGTGCAAATAAGCCTCATGACACAGCTTAGAGGTAATTATATACATTGACTCTATTATGAGGTGTAGAGCTTGAATCCACGTGCTCTCAAATTAAAAAAAAAAAATCTTATGATATTGGGTATTAGAAAGGAATGTCGAAAAACGTTACATAGAAAGAGATAATAAATGTAATATTAGCACAAGTCCTGTATCAATAAGGACATTTATAACCCAAAAATAGATAATATTAATATAAAACAAACACAACTCTTTCCATATTTGCATTCGGGTTTACGTGGTTCTTGCTCTTTATTTTTATTTTTATTTTTATTTTTACTTTTTTATTTTTTATAACGGGGTTTCTTGCTTTGAAACTTCTTTGATAGGCATGCCAAAATCTTCTTGATAAGTAAATAACTTTTGTATTAATTAAGATATTATCTATTCCAACAGTTTTAAAATCTTACTATTTATTTATTTTATTATAAAATTTTAAATATAATAATAAATAATATAATAAATTTTATGATCACATAATATCAAAAAAATCTATCATTTTTCATTTTATTTCTCGAACATAAAATTGTACATATAAATTTATTATAATAAATTAATTATAAATCTGAAATTTTTTAGAAATTTAAAAAAATTTAAGAATTTATCATATAGTTTATTATCTTTTAAAAAATATATTATAACTTTAAAGTTATTAAATTATAAAATATGCTTTTTGCCGCAATTTCCCATGACAATAATGAACGTGAAGGGTTTGTTTTCACAACTCTCTCTCTCTCTCTCTTTTTGGTATGTGGATGTGGGCGAGGCCCTAAACTAAATGGGCGGTTAAATTCACTCACTAAGATGCAAGTCAGGTCCTTTCTACTATGAGATGTGGGCCTTCTTTCCTGATGCGACAAGTAGTAATTTGTCACCTTCTGGCCCCGCACCCCCCGCCACTAATTTGATGATGATAGCCACTTGTAGTGAATAACATTTCTTGCAAAAACGAAAGAGAAAAGACCTTTTTTTTTTTTTTTTTTTTTTTTTTTTTTTTTTTAATGTTAAATGATAATCTAGAACTAAAGAAATGCCAAACAAGCCTAATCCTACCTTTAATTAATGTCTTAGGTAGTGAAGCCTTAATTAACGGAATCCACACCCTATATACTTTATGTTTCAAATGATGTCTAATCAATAATATTATCTTACGTCGTCTTTAAAAGTATAGAATACTTTATAACTGATTTTTTATATATTAATATCTAACTTCTTTCAATATTTATCAAAATATAATTAATTAGACATCATTTAGGAAGACCAAAATTAGAGAATTGATGTAAGTCCCAATTAAACTCTTTATGGAACTCTTGCAGACGGGGCCTCTGTTTCCCTCCTATTTATCTATGTCTATATACAAAAATATATACAGAAAATTACATAAAGTCTCCTCTTAAAAATGAAAAATCTAATTTATATCACTCAAAATTTATCTATGTATTTCCTTTTTCAGGGTGATAGAAAATCAAGGAGTTGGCTTCTGCATTTTAAAACTGCTATAAAGATTAGTTTGGAAATATGTTTAACTCTTTCAGTGTGCTACAAGGCAAAGCATATCTTAATCATTGAATGTACACAATATTACTCGGAAGCATTCACACATTCAAAATAATAATAATAATAAAATAAATAAATAAATAATGTACCATTCCATAAAAAGGAAACCTAATTACTAATTTACTATTCACATATACAAACTTAGGCCTATATATATAATAAATGAAGTTGGTGAAGTAAAAGTTTTGGCTTAGGGATTATGTCACAAGAACCAAATTAAAAGCCTCGTTAAAGTGGCAACAATTTCAAGTCACAAAAAAATATAAATTCACATTTCCAAAAGCACACCATAATTATTCGTGTCCATACCTTGGCAAATTCCTTTGTTTCCCAAACACACCACGGCAAACATGTAATGGTTCATTTCTTGAAAAATACACGCAAAAATTCCTCTCTATCTCTTTCCTCAATCTCACCTATTCTCTTTTTTCTTACCCAATAACTACTTCACCTAAATAGGTGCTAACTTCCCTAACTTTTTTACTTTGACAAGGAAAAAAAATATATACATACATATATATATATATATATATATATATTTTATATAGAGTCCCTTGTGGCTCCTCTCTATGTAGTCTGCGTCCCTTTGACATCATACAACTAATGTGTCCGAGAGGGTGAAATGAAATTCGTATTTATTTGGCAAATTGCCAACCCGAAAGTGACACATGACATGGCTTGTCAACAACAAAACCAATTAATCACCCACTTTTTTGTATTTTGTTGAAAAGCAATTTTTGTGAACCATAACTGAATATGATGGAAAAAAATATAATTCCATGTGTTCAATGACTTTGACATACTTGTATATATTGCCGCAAAGAAAATTAACTAATTTGACTGTAATAAGAAATTTCGTCAATATATATACACAACAGAAAGTGTACGTAAAAGATTGTAGTGTATATAATACACACGATAATTTTATAATATGATACAAAAATATATATTGATGTACATTATGTAGTTCAGAATCGTTAGATGTTATAAAAATTTTATAAAACTATTGTGTGGATCCTATTCACAAATTGTCCTATACAATATAAATTATATAAATGAAAAGATTTAATTACAAAATTGGAGGCAATTTGGCGAAGAGAGATGACAACAGAAATACCCTTTTTCCACCTAACGGCCGGGAATCACATGAAGAAAAACCGTCTTGCAAGTGGGTTTAATTAATTAAAACCAATGTTATAGTTTGACTAGGAAAATTTAGGACTCACGTTTTATCTGGGGGAATATTGAAATAGTGTAATCGTAACTAATTATCTTATGCAATTTCACAACATGGGCATTTACTATTCTCCATAATATGAAAGACCCAATTGACCAAAGAATTGGACTTAAATAACCCCAAATTCTTAGTACTTGTGTGTCATATATATATATATATATATATATATATATATGCGCAAAGAGATGAATTATTAAGAACCTTCACTTGGTTGGGGAATGACCAATAATGATGAAAAAGGCATCATCAACCAACATTTGTACTACATGGATTTGACCAAAGTGGGATTATTTTTTGCATTAGATTATGCATAGTGCTATTGTCTAATAAGATACATTAAAGTGGCGATATATATATATATATATATATATGCATATGTGTATATATATATTATAAGTTTGACAACACTTTCAAAGCCGAAATTTTGCATATTGATCACAATTTTTAGGGGTCAATTTTCAAGTTGCCTCTCGTTCTACAGTTAAAACGAGTTAGAATGTCAACTAGAATTGTACAACTATATGTGGGTTACTACCAAATACGGTTACAAAAATTAAGCCTAACACTTGTGACAAAAATTTGACAATTATAATTAAATATTTTATCCTATATGCTTTTGATTTGGTTGGACTTTGTATTTACAAGGGATAGAAAATTATACCCGTTTTTTTTTTGGTCATGTGCCTAGCTAGATTTCTTCTATTATTATTATTATTATTATTATTATTATTTTGGCTACTTTAGAGAGTCAGCCTCAAATATAAATGTCAAAACATAGGAGATAAATTAGCAATATGTATGAACGTATACCATGCCTATTTGTCGGTAAAGAAGCACAAGCCACCATTAACTAACTCAAAATCATTTCCAAATTCACTTTGATTGGAGAGAAGGAAAAAAAAAAAAAAAAATTATTGTGTGTGAGAGAGACCAAAGTTGGCTACCGGCCAAAGTAAATTATTTCGTCTCAATCCCCATAACTCGTTTTGAGTCATCGTTTGAAATACCGATAAAAGAAAAAAGGGGGAAAAAAATAATACTAAAACAAAAGTAACAATAGAAAAAAGGAAATGAAAGAGAAACTCCAACACCAACCTTTGTAAATTCCCTATCTATAAATACCACCATATTGTCCCTTCATGTCAAAGCATATTCACTAGTCATAATTGTTTACAATATCTCCTCTGTCTCTTGACATTCTGATCTTCTTCATATTCTCAAAGGACACACACACAAACACTTGTGATCATCAAAAAAGAAAAAGACAGAGATCGTCATCATGTCTCCAAAAACCCCATTACTAGTTCTTGTCTTACTCTTCGCTTCTTTTTCCCTCTCTCTCTCTAGAAAATACCAGAAGTACTCTCTCTCCTCTCATCAAACAAGTTATGATCTTCATGGCCAATATTATCATTACACGAGTCTTAATGGAAGGCTTAGTAGTAGAACACGCTCTCCTTCCTCTTCTCCACTGGTGTTCAATGTTGATGACTTTGGAGCTAGAGCTGATGGAACAGATGATAGTCAGGTAACACCCACAACTCTCATTTTCACTTCACAATATTTATTGTCTATATATATGTGTGTGTGTGTGTGTGTGTGTGTGTGTGTGTTTGTATTTTAAACTTTTGGGGTTTTGTTTTTAGGCATTTAGCAAGGCTTGGAAGAGGGCTTGTTCTTCTAATAAGGAAGGTGTTGTTTTGGTCCCCAAGAACAAGGTTTATCACCTCAAGCCAATCAAGTTTTCAGGCCCTTGCAAATCTTATGTCACATTGAGGGTGAGTTCATTTAAATGAAATGCATGCACAAATATAATTATATATATATATATATATATTATAATGTATGTCTACATTACTAGTATATATAAAAACAAGTGTTTTGTATATGTACTATAATTGTTGATGATCTTCAATATTTTTGACTAGATCTCGGGAGTGATCAAAGCTTCGCCACGCCGGTCGGATTACGAGAAGGACCGACGGCACTGGATTCAGTTTGAGGAAGTCAACAACTTGAGGGTTGAAGGTGGTGGCACTATCAATGGCAATGGAAGGAAATGGTGGCAAAACTCTTGCAAAATCAACCCAGCCCTTGTAAGCCCAACTTATATATTTTAATTAATTGTTATTTCTTTAATATTGAAACTCATTCACGTTTATATATATTTAAACATTTACTAATTTTCTTTTTTGTTTTTTTGTTTTTTTGTTTTGGGTGATTGTCCAATATTGTTTCATAGCCATGCAAGCACGCCCCAACTGTAAGCTCATGGACCTATAGCTATTAATCGCTTTTTTAAAAGATTAATTACCTAAAAAAATGTAATTTTTATCGATGATATGTATATAATTATTTTTTTTTATATAGGCTGTGACATTCAACGGATGTAACAATCTAGTAGTAGCCAATCTGAGGTTCAAGAATGCGCAACAAATGCACCTGACTTTCCAAAAATGTGTGAATGTCAAAGCTTTGAATCTACGAGTAATTGCACCTGGAAATAGCCCCAACACTGATGGAATTCACATCACTGATACACAGAATATTCAGCTAACCAACTGTGTCATAAGAACAGGTATTTATATATATATATATATGTATATATTAACATGTATAGATATATATCGACTTATTTTATGTGTTTTTATAAATAAATAAATTACCTATTTATTTTTTTTATTTGAAGGTGATGATTGTATCTCAATTGTAAGTGGGTCAAAGAATGTTAGAGCTAAAGATATAACTTGCGGTCCTGGTCATGGAATTAGGTATGCCATAACATTGTTTTGTTTTGTTTTTTTTTAATCAATATATATTCGTATATACATATATGTGTGTGTGTGTGTGTTGTTGTTGTTGTTGTTGTTGGATGAACTAAATAACATTTTCTACTTTTGATGGGAAATATAATGAATATTTTGGCAGATATAATTAATTGTTAATTTCTTATATATTGTGGTAATTTTTGTGCAGCATTGGAAGCTTAGGAGCTGGAAATTCGGAAGCTGTGGTCTCCGATGTGATGGTGAATAGAGCAAAATTTTCAGGAACCACTAATGGAGTGAGAATAAAGACTTGGCAGGCAAGAAAATTTTGCTTCCAATTAAAATTCAATTATTCTTTGAAAAACAGAAAAACAATATAAATTTGATCTGTGCAAAAAAGTCGTCACACTTTTTAAAAAAAAAAAAATAAGTGCAATGTTGAAATTAACAATTTTCTTTTAGAAAAATTGGTGGAAAGTACTTGAAAAAGGGTCAAAGAAGGGTGCTCCAGTTTTGCCTAAATTTTAGCATATGTAGGAATTAGGATGTGCAAATATTTTGTCACACATGATCACAAAATTTAAAAGTATAAAATTCTCTGGTAAATATGATTGTAAGTATAATTTAATAGTAATCATACACATGACTTCATCATAGGTTGTAGAGTTATTAAATCCTAGACCCCCAATGATTAAAAAAAAAAAACCAACAAGTCTTTGGTAATAATTAGGACATTTTTCTAACCTCTTCTACTAATTTACATGATCAAACTTACCAAATAAACTAGTATACTAACCACTTATTCCTGATCACTTTTGACTTGGTTGTGGACTAAACTGAATTTTGTTACAACAATACTTGACTTAATACATAATTAGTATACTTACTACTTCTTAATGCTGACCCACGTATGACCTATACAATTAAGTCACCTAACATTAATCACGCACCGAATTTTATGCTAACAGCTTCTCAATCACTATCACATGATTATATCCAAAGTTGGTTATGCTAATATCATATACACTTACATATATATATATATATATATTGATATATGTAATGAGATAAAGAGAATGATTGTGCCCCTTAGTATACGTAGATGTCTTATCAAGGAGAGGGAAAAAAAAAATGTCACTCATAACATAAACTAAGAAAGTATTACATCAACATATATATGCATGCCTTCAACTTTGTTGGCCAACACTCAAAACAAGAAGCTAGTACCAAAAGATATTACTCTCATTTTCAAGAGGTTTATATATCATCACTTATAGATGAAAAAACAGTTAATATGCTTACATACATGCACGAACAAAAAAAGGCATACATATATATATATATATATATATATGTCGATATTAACATTGATATCTATGAAAATGCAGGGAGGATCTGGGTATGCAAAGAATATCATCTTCCAAAATATATCAATGCGCAATGTGAGCAACCCCATAATCATAGACCAAAACTACTGTGATCAGAATAGTCCATGTCATGAACAGGTAAATAAAAATATGTGCCATGATAAACTTCCTTAAAAATTTTATCGCGAATATTACAAGTTTATAAGTGTTAAATTGTATGAATTTTGTACAACTAAAATTATTATTCTATCTCGGTCTTTTTCACAAATATTATCCTAATAAAAATTACATTTAACTCGTAAAACTACATGTTGATCACACTATTAAAAAAATAAAAACATGGACTAGTACTAATCGTTTTTTATTTTATTTTTTAATCCATAACATTTGCAGGCCTCAGCAGTGCAGATAAGCAATGTGATATACAGCAACATCAAAGGGACAAGTGATTCAAAAGTGGCTGTGAAGTTCGACTGCAGCAAGAACTTCCCATGCAAAGGGATCTCGCTGCGAAACGTCGATTTTGTCTCCGAAGGCGATGGAGAATCGGTCGAAGCTTCTTGTGAGAACGTTTGGTTGAACAGAATTGGAAGGGTTTCTCCAAGATGCACTTGAAAATAATAATGAGATTATATATATTGGATCACAAATATTTTCATACTCTTTGTTCTTTTTTATGATCATTATTATATATGCTGCTCGAATTTACGTGTAAATATCGATAGCACACGCGATATATTGCTATAGGGATTGATGGTTAGTCTAGTCATTGAACCTTTCATAGGTTTCATATACCATCATGTATAACTATGTCTAAAAATTTATCAATAAAATTATGGGGTTCCTTTAAACATATTTTCGTAATTTTTATTTTTTTAATTTCATATGAGAATTACCTTATGGATACAGCATAATTCTTCGTTATTACATTATTTTTATATTCAAAATTAATTTTTTTTATCCTACTACAACGCTTTTTTTTTTCCCCCTGGAAATTTTAATCCCCTAGACCTTGATCGCTCTGTAATCAATCTAACTCAAAAATTTGTGTTTGGAATTGGGCCTTGAAAATGGACCTCAACTTCCATACACCTCCCCTAGCCCAATTGTTTAATGGGCTTCTTTATAGTCCATTGAAGTACAAAACTCAAATGAAAATACGCACAGAGAAATTGTAGTAAGTTGCATTTTTACAATAATAATTGAAGTTTATAGCAAAGTAAATAGTAAATTCAGTAGGCAAAAAAAATTTAATAAATAAAATTATATATTTTAAAGAAATAAATAAAAAATTTACTAGTTTACTGTTATTTACTCAAAATATTTTTAAAGCATGCTATTTATTACTTTAATTAAATATGTATATAAGTTATGTACTTCTTTCTCCCATCTATATATATATATATATATATATATATATATTCCTAGTTTAAGCTACCTGGCTCAAGTGCTCTTTTCGAGCCAAGTTAATATTCCTAGTTTAGTATTTGAAGGGCTAATTGGCGTTTTGAGTCCCAATTAGGTAGAACACAAAATATGCTCTTGGGAAAATCACAACATATTACGCCTTTATGTTTAATTTTGTAAAATGTCATTCATAATATATTATGCAATACACACATGACTACGTCTGTTAAATTACAAAATATGTCATCAATTTTTAGAGTTTGGCACCAAAATTGAAGGATCAAACTGTCACTTCGAAAAAAAGCTCGGGGCAGGACAGATCACAGTGCAAACGAAAACGTTGCTTGGGTTGCAGCTGGTCCCGGAGGATACTTCAATGGGTGTGGGGGTGGGGGCTACAGAAGACTACTTATGATTTAAAAACAGGCTTAGCTAGGCATGCCTGATCTTAGATCCCTCAGGTGAAGATCATCATTTTTATCTTGAAATCATATTGTAATTTAAGTCTGTTCTTGGTTGAATAATATCTGATCTTTCAGCTATATTCCTGTAATGATATTGTCACAACCTAGCCTATAACCTATGGCTAATTATCAGAAATCTTTTCAGTTAAATGCTTTGGCAAATAAATTTAGTGAACTGGGTAATGGCTAATTATGGTTTGGAAAGGTCACTTTGGCTTAAATATACATACATGTGTATATATATTAGTCTGGAGAAATCAACAGGATTTAACAAAGTGACAATGACCTAAACTTCTCATTCAAATTTTATAAAGAAAAAGAAAAAAAAAATTAACTATCAAACTTTTGACTCAAATTTTAAAACTGAAGAAGTCATTAAGATTTTTTAATTATTATTTTTATGGCAAAGCAGGCAAAGTCATAAAAATTATTATATAAGCAAGATGGCCTTCTAGCCAAAAACAAACAAACAAACAAAAAAAAAAAAAGAGCAAGATGGCCAACTAATCAATTCTGCAAACTTCAAAGGGTTGAATGTGCTGATGGATCCTACCATAAAACCTCTATTACTTTATTGATATTAATATTAATATCAGTGTTTTTTTGTAGTAGGGTATTAAAAATCATCTAGGACTGTCAAAACGTGCCGTAAGTATATGGAATTTTATATGATGTTGGGAGAATTTTCGATACCGATGTAAGGATTACGATAACTTACACATTTAACATTGGAATTTATGAATTTAGAATGTTAGATTTGTATAAGTTACGATAACTTGCACACTTAAATGATATGATTGCGAATTTTGAACGTTAATGTTGTGAAAGTTATGATAAATTTATAGACCAATACTGGTGCTGTGAAGGTAACATTAAAAAAAAAAAAAAAAAAAAAAAAATACACGGATGTGAAGAAACTTGATAGAGATTCAACAATGTAAAACTGTTAAAGAGGACCGATAGGATTTCTTATGGGATCATCTTTCAAAGAATGCCTTTAGACGATGGAATTATTCTCATGTTTTCAACTGACTAATTGTAAAATTTGTGTAATTGGGCAGCACAACAAAATGTATGGTCTAGAATTAAGTTTGGAGAGAAGATTGGTGGTATGTGAAGTACCCGTATGAAAGTACAAGAACCTTTTGATGGGGACTCAAAGCCATGCCATTCACGCATGTGTAAGTTCAATAATACTTTCATGATTCTTTTTACGGAGTTTCTATCGTAGGGACTGTTCTTTTTTCACCACTAGTATGAACTGTAATTTTAACCTTTATATTAAATTTTTAATAGTCTTGATTTACAAGTAATCATGATAAAAATATGTTCACGTATTAGACCATTGAAAAATTAATCTCTTTCCGTTATTGTTACATGACAATTGTGATGCACTTAAAATATACGGGTAGTGACGATGACAAATTGCATATTTCTAATGAAACAAACTGATAGAAGGTCTGGTTACAATTTGATGCTTGAATCTAAACCAGGTTAGTTTGGAGACTAATTTGGTTTGTTATGAGCAATGAATGTAATGAAATGGAAATTGTGAGGAAAATGAAGCACAAACTTTTTGGAATGGGGGGTTTTTTTTGGAGGCACATTCAGGAATAAGGACCACTAAATAATTACAGTATGGAGAAGGAGTACAAAATGATAAAAGCAAGTAAAGGTCAGAATCATATGGACACAAAAGGAAAGACAATGAGTATGAATAATCTCCATAATTCAACAAACGCTCATGAATAGCTTACAAGAAGAGAGAGAGAGAGATGGTAAAAAGAGGGGAGAGAGAGAGAGAGAGATGGGCTATTGTTGGGGTCTTCTCCAACAACAAGTACTTGTTTAAGCAGACAAAAGGTCATTGGGATAAAGTTTGTGCTAAAAAGCAGAGGTGCCTTCTGTTTCCTTCAAACACATATCTAAGTTTAACATCCCTCCCCTTTTATCTCCCTCAGCATTTTAATCGCTCTCTCTCTCTCTCTCTCTCTCTATACACACACACACACACACACACACATCTATCTCTCTCTCTCTTCTTTTTTTTTTTTTTTTTTTTTTTTTTTCAAACAATCTTCTTGGGAGAATGGACGGAGAAGAAGAAGTGACATCCTCCACAAAGGAAAAGAAAGGAAGGTTCAAAAGAATATGTGTCTTTTGTGGAAGCAGAGCTGGATATAAGTCTGCATTCAGTGATGCAGCCCTTGAGCTTGGTAAAGAGCTGGTATATTCATCAAACTTCTCTAATCAATCATATACACACCTATACATACACACACACACATAAATATATATATATATACATGTTAGTATAATTGATTACTGTTTGACTTATTAGGTTGAGAGAAAGATTGATTTGGTTTATGGTGGAGGGAGTATAGGCCTAATGGGATTGGTCTCTAGGACTGTGTTTGACGGAGGCTGTCATGTTCTTGGGTAGACATTTTTTTTTCTGTTGTCTCTTTTCATTGGTTTCTAATTGCTCTATAACAAGTTTTTTTTTTTTTTTTTTGACTATTTTTTGTTTTTTCTTTGTTTTCATATATATAGAGTGATTCCAACTGCTCTCTTGCCTCATGAGGTACTGTTTTATCTACTATTATATACACACACATATAAGTATATGTATATGTATAATATATAAAGATGCAAAAACTGATGAGAAAATCTCAAAAGCAAGCAGATTTCAGGGGAGACCATTGGAGAAGTGAAGACAGTTGCAGACATGCACCAAAGGAAGTCTGAAATGGAAAAACATGCTGATGCATTCATTGCACTTCCTGGTTTGTATCTAACAAACATCCTTGTTAAAGAAAAAAGAAAAGAAAAAAAAAAAAACCATTTCTTGGACATGTTTTTATGTATGTTTGGACTGAAATGGGCAATCTTTTTAGGTGGTTATGGAACCATGGAAGAATTGTTGGAGATGATAACATGGTCTCAGCTTGGAATTCATGATAAACCAGTAAGATACATGCACTTATATCTACATATATATAAATATATATATATATATATATGTATGTATATATATTGTTGACTTTTGCTTTCTTTTCTTGATGGTAATTTTAATTTGTGTAAAACAGGTGGGATTGTTGAATGTGGATGGGTACTACAACAGCTTACTTGCCTTGTTTGATAAAGGAGTGGATGAAGGCTTCATAGATCATTCTGCAAGGCATATTGTGGTTATAGCAAACACAGCACATGATCTTATCAATAAGATGGAGGTTAAACACACATCTACAAATATATTATACGCATATATGTAATTCACAAATATATATATATATATATATATATATATTCCAAGCCTGTAGTTTTTCATATTTTACAATTTAGGTAGAATAAAAGTTAATCTGATGGTTAAAAAAAAAAAAAAAAGGTTTTAATAGTTTATTACCTCACCTCTCTTAACCACAAGCAAGCCTAGTATACTATGTTCTCATAATAGGAGAAAATTAAATGGTTGGTGGGTGATTTGGGGTGGTTGGTTGAATAATAACATATGTTTGATTGGTTTATGTAAATATTGCATTGGCAGGAGTACGCGCCTGTACATGACAAGGTTGCACCCAGACAAAGCTGGGAAGTGGACCAAAGTGGGGAAGCCCTAAGATCTTAGATCTCAATCATCCACATCTTTTTTCAATATATATAACGAATATGTATGCATACTTATATATTATGTGTAGTTCCATGCTAATTTAAAAAAAAAAAAAAGATAACCAAATCTCTCTCTCTCTCTCTCTCTCTTGGTGGGGTAATCTCCCAAAGATTCTAATCATCCCTTTGTATTTTTCATGATGGCGTGGATGTTGTAGTTGTGTTTAAATTAAGATGGAAATGTTGTAAATTTTCTCTCCTAGCTAGGCCAGTTGACCATGTCAACAAAGCATGCAATTGAAAAACTATATACATATATACACACACACAATATATATATATATATATATATGGAAAAGAAAGCTTGATGGTTGCAATTTTTTTGGGCATTTCTTTTTTACTTTATTGTTATTATTATTATTATTATTTTTAATTTCTCTATGTGGGGTTGGACGGCTAGGAGGCAAAGAGCATTGTCCACTTGCTTTTTTTTTTTTTTTTTTTTGAGAGAGAGAGAGAGAGAGAAAGATAGAGACAAATTATAGTATTAGATTCTTATGGTGTTATTTATTTATTTGTACTCACCCTATGGATTTTGGCTCCACCCTTCACTTAAAGGCTCTTTGGAATAGGCCCCACAAAAATTTAAATAATAATAATAATAAAAATGTAGAGATATTTGTTTGGTAGTGGCTCTTCCAGGCTTTAAACAAAGGGCAAATTGCAACTGTGCAGTGTGCCATCACATTTGGACATGAGATTGCAGCCAGCAATATCACTGTTTATATTTAAGATTTTAGTCTCGCACGTGATCATCAACTGATGGGAAGGCAAACAATTGTGTGTGTGTGTGTGTGTATATAACCCACAGTTTTTATCACCACATGTTTATTGAACTTGTGAACTAGTTTAATTACCATATACATGACTATATACTTTCAAACAATTATTAGTTCTTTTGGTGACAATTATTTTAAAACAATCTTTTGTAGAGGAAACAAACTTTATAATGTATAGTTTTAGAAATTTTTTTACGGAATGCAATTGTAATACTATATTATGTTACGCATCAAATTTTCATCAAATTTACGTTTTTATTATGATTTTGATTTAATTTGATAAACCGGATACCTAATTCTTTTGGTAAGGAGAAAAAGCCTCCACTTTTCAAATTGAATCATCTGAAAAAGCAAGCCCCAGACTCATAATAATTTCCTACCTTCTTTATTGCGTTGCTTTTGGGACAAAAGTGGAAAAGGATTTGCCAACTGTCCAAAATTTACTTGCCCAAAATTGCTATTGATATTGCCCAAGTGTGACGTATTGAGGGGATAATTATTATGAATCCATTACATTGTACTGAATTAAACTAAAAATAACCTCATTAAAAAAAAAAAAAAAAAAAAGAGAGAAAAAAACTAAAAATCTTATGAAAATGAGAACCAACATTCATATATGATTTTGGATTAAAAATCCATGCACATAATCTCATGTCTTTCTTGAGGTTTTCTCCAATGGGAATCAGGAGAAGTAAAAGCATGAAACACAATTATAATATCAACGGTCTTAATTATTTACTACTTTACTCAATGAGAATGAGTTATCATTTTATTACTAATGCATTTAAAAGATTATCATGTTAATTAGTACTAAAAAGTTAATAAAAACATGTTGCATCTACAGATCAACATTTGATATTTTGATATCCAACAATTGATATACCTGCCATTACTCGTAACTTAGTAGAAACATTACTAATTTTTAAACTTTAAAGACACCAATTCTAATATTAAATTTTAATTAAAAAAAAAAAAAGCTCATAGGCTGAGGGTTTCATGTTAAGCTAGAGCCAGCCTAAATGCCGAAAGGAAATTAAAAAATGAAAGGGCCAAATATGAAAAAAAATGATGAAAGATGGTCCTACCGAATGTTCAACAACCAATGAATATCTCTTTTAAATCTTTTATTTATTTTTATTTTTTTCTTTTCCTGCAAATAGGTCAATAAAGAATTCTGTTTGCAGTGTACGAACTCTTCATTAATTTTCTTAATTGGCTTAGTTTCCGTTGAATTTTGGCATCTAATTTCTGTTTGTCTGCAGTATTATGTTGCCAAATACTGTTCCTTTCCGAGTTTTATATTCAAATTCAATCAATATCTATCTTAATCCGATTACTTCATACATAGGAAGATTCTCATATGCATATATATAAATATACCAAACATATATACAATTGAACAAATAATATTTACAAGATATATGAAAGGTTAAAGTTAGAGGGAATTCTGAAATTAGATGTCCATCTTTGTTTCAATTGTTAGTTAATATCAGATATGCCATGTGTGGGTCTAAAAGAATTTATTAAGGATTTTTACCATATCTTCTGGACTTCTTACTTTTTATTACTTTTTTTTTTTTGGCTTGAATCTTACTTTTTAATACTTTAATCTTTGAAAACTTTTTCTTAACAATTTTATACTTAAACTTACAATATAGTAGCAATTTACTCTAGCAGTGTCAACAGGGGTTAAATTTGACAGGAAAAATTTTAGCTCTTAGCATCTGTGCCTCCGAACTTTCTTGTAATTTGGCATACATGCATACACATAAATATATATATATATATATATATACACACACACACATATTGATAATTTAATTAGTCCCAAAATCCCCTAAAACATGACCACCAAATACATTGGACGCAAAAAAAAAAAAAAAAAAAGAATTAATGCTAGATGTTTGAACTGCTAATATAAGATGTGTGGTACTAAAAGAATACTAGAAACAAAACAAAACGAACAGAAGAACACAGATGGTTCACATATCAAAAACTCCTAAAAGTTATCTGGCCTTGGTACTAACGAAACCTTCAAAATTCAAACCACAAAAAGCACTAAAGTAATCGGCAATTTCGTAGCATGAACATATTTTCATATACAGATTTACAAAAGAGAAAGTGAAAAGAGGCACCTCATCAGATGAGACTTGTTGGGAAGGTTTCATGGCTGTAGGACGGCATACTGGTAGAAGCCATCGCAGTTTCGCTCTCACTGCTCAAAGATTCTTGTGGTAGACTACAGTAGTCGAAATCCACATATATTTGGCTGTTAGTGACAAGACCAAGCGGTTCTTCCCCATCATCAACCGAGATTAAGTTGCAGTGTTCATCACTTGCGGTCGTACCATGACGTTCCTCCACACAAGTTGCTAGTTCGGACTTGGATTCTGGTGAGTTGGAAAAAAGGGCTTCCAGGGTAAAGTTGCGGTCATGACTATTCTGAGAGATGAATTGCACATCAAGGACCGGAGATTCAAAATCTACCACAGAAGCAGCCGCAACATGTGAAAATTCCAAAATATCACGCAAAATGTCTCTGTCTTTGTTGTCAGAGCCTGATGTAGCACCTTCCGGTGTCAAATCAGAGCCAAAAGCATTTGTACCATTTTGGAAGAACTGATATTGTACATCGATCTCATCGTGGACCAGACCACTATTTGCTTTGGTGTTAACTTCTCCATTCTCTATCACTTCTGATCTCTCAAAATTTTGAGTACCAGCCTTCTCATCATCAGCTTGCTCATAAGTCTTATTTATAGGCCTGCCAGAAGGTTCATCTTCCGCTCCTCCCTCAAAATGCCGGTAACTAACTTCTACGGCACTTTCCTCCAATCGATTATCATTGAGAGATCTTTCCACATTCTTTTCACCATCTAAAGAAGGACAGAATGCATTTGAAAGTGAGCCATTTATGTTCTTTGTTCCATCAGTTCCTGTTTCTTGCTTACCTCTTGGTGAAGCCGCTATGTCGACTTTGGTATCTTCTTCATTTGAAAATTCAGGAGCTTTGACTGAAAGACTTGGAATATGGTTTTGTGGCCGGCTTGAAATGGAATATACAAATCCAGCAAGTGCGGATGCTAAAGCATCATCAACCGTCAATGCATTTCTTGGTTTATCCCCTGAAGACTCGGTGAATCTATCTGCATCCTGGTTCTCTTCCTCATCATCACAGTTCGAAAACTCAGGAGCAGTAACTACAAGGCTTGGAAGCAAATGGGTAGCCTTCACGGAATCAGATACATCATCAGCTTCGTTGGCGTGCACATCAGAATGACTGCTCTTAATATTCACTTCAAACTCCTCACAACAGGGATAATCACTTTCACTTTGATAGAAAGAGTTGGACCCAGATACGACAGATGAAAAATTAGGAGCACAGAATCTTGAGTAAGGTGGTGGTTCAGAGTTCTTCTGCTTGTTGGTGAGTAATTCGAGTTGCTGCTCTACCCTGTGGAGCCTTGCCTCAATGCTGTTTATAGGCTTAAGCAAGTTGTCTTCGAATCTGAGAAATAGATCTTCTAATCTACCCATTCGCGAAAAAATTTGGTCTACTGCTCTTTTGATGCGATCATTTGGGGGAAGGTTATTAGTCTTGCTTTCTCCAAGAGAAACTTGCGGAGGGCTCTGTAACTGGGCAGCATTTACACCAGTGGTATTCACGTCCTGAAGCTCTATTTTTGCCTCATGAGCAATGGCGAAATTTCCATCCTGTCTACCTTTAGTTGCAACATTGGTAGAAGAAGTTGCTTCCAACACACTCTCTTGTAAATTCTGCTTTCTTGAGGCCTCATAAGTGTGATTATCTTGTGTTCTGGTGGCACTGGCACCCTTTGTTTTAGACATTTGCAAAAGGGTAGGCAACAACATTGTCATAAGAGAATTTCCACTGGAGTTGTCAGCCTGACCTGCTTGATTTTCCCCATCGGTTGAGTCTACAGGATCAGCGAACACATAGACTGCATCAACATAAACACTATCCTTACTCTGAACTGAGAGCAGGCGAATAGTAAGGGACGTACAAGGATGTGCATCACTAATCTGCGCCGTAGCCTCATAATAATCCTGAAAAGTTTCTACAATCAACCCCCAAAGCCAAACAAGTAAATAAAGATAACATGGTCCCTCATGCTTTTGATGGCTTTCTAGTTGCTATTGTTACCTGTGTGATCAATGGATCCGGGACTTTGACTTCAACCCAGTCATCTTCGCTGGTGGTCCGTTTACTTTCATTTCTCGAGTTTTCTTGAGATGGATTGTCATGGGATCCCTTCAAATTTGCAGAAAGAGCATCCTCGTTATCTGCTGTGTGAAGTACTTCCTCATCTCTATCAGCAATCCCACAGCGAACAGTAGAGAGATATTCTTTGCCACTCTGCAGATCTGCCTCGTAATAGATCTCATACACTCGAGCTGTGCTTCTAACATAAATCTGCTGGACCTCATGTTTTTGTGTAAAATTAACTGAAAATGAAACAAGTTAATAATCCTTTCCAAGTAAAATATGGAAGTGAATGAAGCAATTCTCTCCTATTTCAACAATTGGAAACAGCTAACAGACGTTATATAAATGCAAAAAAAGCACAAAGTTGCCAATAGGCAACCCTAATTTTATCAACAAACTAAGTCTAATAAAATGCCAGTGGCGTAGAGTAAAACATGAAATTGAAATGATAAAGATATTAACAAAGAAAACCAGGTCGAAAGCTATTTTAAGGAATTCAGTATTTTTTTTTTTAATTGAAAAAGAGATACAAAAAGCAATTGAAATATAACAAGCAAGGCCTTCAAGTGAAGGTCTTTCAGTTTTCTTTAAAAAGTATAATTTTCTTTCAATTTTCCTTCGCTTTCTAAGAATCCAAGCAGAGGAAGGAAAAGATGTAATAAAAAATTAAAAATAAAAAAAAAAAACAAACAAACAAACGCACACACAAATATTACACCAAAAAAAATTTTGTTTTGTGAACATTACATGCAAGGCCGTCAAATCCACATATCTTTCAGTTTTTTTTTTTTAGTATAATTTCATTTGCTTTCTCAGAATCAAAACAGAGGAGGAAAATACGAACAACAAAGAAAAAGCCAATAGAAATATTAAAAGCAATGCCTTCAAGTCCACGTCTTCCAGTTTTCTCCAAACAATTGAAAAAATAAACAAACAAAAAAATTTCCTGGGTTTCGGAGAATCCAAACAGATAGAGAAAGGAAAAGTGAAAAAAAACTTACGAGTGATCTCACAGGGACCTGAATCCGGCGAGGCAGGTCGGAGAATAAGAGGGCGTAGAGGCGTGGAATCGTGGGTGAAGGCTTCAGCGATCGGAGAAAGAGAAGAGTCGAAAGTGATGAAATTTACGAGAGTGCCACGGACGGCGGTCCAGTTGGTTGCAGAGCTCCAAGTGGTGTCGGATTCCATGGTTACGGTGGTTTTCGGGGGATTTTCTGTCTTTGTCGTCGTCGTCGTTCTTCTTCTTGTGGTTGTAGTCGTTAAAGAAGGAGCATCTTTTACTTACTCCCTGAGGTAAAAGTCACAAACTCCAATTTGTTTTTTCTTTGCGTCAATTTCTCTATTGATTGGCATCCCAAAAAATAATAATAATAATAATAATAAAGCAAATTTTCTTTTTTTTTTTTTTTTTTTGAAAAAAAAATCTCTATTGATCCCTAGAGTTTCCAAAGGTAATTTGATAAAATTTTGAGAAAAAGATCGATTTTTAAGTTTGATATTTTTAAAGGATTTTTTAATAATTATTTGAGGACAAAATAGGATTATCTCTTTTCTTTCTTTTTCTTTTTTCTTTTTTAATAAAAGGGTGCTTTCAATTAAAAAAGGAAATTCTTTCAAAAAAAAAATTAAAAAGGATTTTTTTATATATTTTTTAATTTAGAAAAAAATGACCATTTATCAATGATTGACAAAAAATGTATACTAATATCGATAAATAATTAATTCATTATATTAATCAGTTAATTATTGATTCACTATTAACAAAAAAGATTAGTTTTTTTTTTAAATTAATAAAATTTTGATCCTTTATTAAAAAAAACTTTTTAAAAAAGACCATTTATTCACAAATCCCAAATCGAAAATCAAATTGCAAACTGAATCAAAACATTATTCACTATTTCATTATGTATTTTCTTTCTTCTTTATTTATTTTGTGTTTTTTTTCCATCTTATTATTGCCAGGTGATTATTCATCATAATGATATGATTGAAATTCGATAGGTTAAGAAATATAACATGAGAAGTTTGGACGAAATCATTACACTCATTTCCTTATTTGATATTCTATAATTAAGATTAATAGCTTCTACAATATGGATACCTCATTATATAACTATAATTTCTTCTTTGAAATTGCTTTATAAATTATAATAAAGTTAAAAAGGAGTTCATATCTCCTAATTGAAAAAAAAAAGGAGGGAAAATTCAGTTGATCTTATAAAAGAATTAATCTAAGGATTAAAAATACGATTTATTTATTTATTTATTTATTATTTTTTGGTTCCCATTCAATGTTAAGCGACTAAAAACGCGAAAAAATCGACAAATATCAAATACAACACGAGAATTAAACGACAACAAAGTAAAGAACCTAGAGGGAAAACAATTGTTAATTTGGTACCTCTAGGAAGAAACGACACCAAGACTAATAAACTATGCGACTGAGAAATAACGGGAAAAACGAATAATGAAGGAAGCGACAACGAAAAATAAACGACAAGAAAGAAAAAACCACCTCGAGCATGTTCGGAACCTTATGCATAAACGACAGGATATTGAAAACAACGCCAAGAATTGTATGAAAAATATATAAAATTGAATATATGCGCAAATTGCAAGTTAATCAGATACAATCCAATTAGAATGACAATTATTTCAATGACAATAGACAAGGTCAGAAATATAAAAAATAATATAAAATAGAAAAGCTCATAATTCTCGACGATAACTGAGCACAGATTATTAGTTTGTCACAAAATGATTGAATCAGAGCTATATTTTAAAAATGCAATGGATAAGCTCACACTAGAAACAAGGTATGGTTAAAGAAAATCATCATCTATGTGAAAATCGAAACTAAGCGTGTAGCAGTTCTTGCTCGCTCGACTCGTACGGAGGAGGCATCAAACTCTCCACATTAGCAAACAGATCTTCACGGCCCGGTGGCGGTGGTCCAGCAATAGGTGCATCCAAGACAGAGTCTGGGATAGCTACAAGGGTCTCCTCGAAAAATGACTTAATGGTCTACAAAGAAGTTTAAAAGATGCATGAGAAACAACACCAACACAGTTAATGATGAAATGAATTTCTTGCCTTTAATGATAAGCAACAAGACAACCAAACACGAGAAACAAGAGGGAGGACAATTATAGTGGAAAGATCGACATGTTTTCTTGGTAACCAGGTGTTTCAAGATATCCTTTTACTTTTTATTTTTTGGAACAACCTCAATTGGGGTATACGAGTAGATTACTAAATTACCGTGCAATGGTGGAACGCAGCATCAGCTTTGCGCTTCCACAAGCTATTCCCGGGTGAAGAATGGAAAAAATTGATCAAAGGCTGCAGCAAAAATAGGTGGTGGAAAATATACATGTTAATCAAATGCAAATGTTCATCCAGATTCCAGCTGAAAACAAACAATGCAAAAGCTACCATAAAAGAAGGGTTTCGTCATGGTTTGGCACTTTCATCTTTTAAGGAAAAATTTTTCCCTTGTTATAAGTCTTTGAATTTCCTAAATAGTAGCAATTTAACTTATTTATGGGGGTGAATTTCAGGTCTAGTCCAGGGCCTAAATGGAAAAAAAATATATTAATTTTTGGGGACAAAATTGTCAAACCACGAGAAGGTCAAGGAGTCTAACTATAGGTGCTAAAAAGGTGATATTGATGCCAATTCTCAACCAAAATTTAACTCTCATTAACAATTACATAGCAATAAAATAGTTTCAAAAATGATGTTCGAAAGTACCAAATGGAATACCGGATGAGCAGTAATATCACGAAAACATTCATTACTAACCTTCACTACATCCCGGACATTTGGTTTACGTCCATCTCTCCACAAAATAGAATCACCATAGACTTGATACTTTTCAAGAACCTTATAGGGAGAAAAATTAAAATAAAATTTGTGAATTCTAAATTAAGATAATAGATTATAGAAACTATGCATAGGCATCTATTTAACAGCCAAGTTGTTCCAGAACCTGACGACGTGTGATACCACTGCTTGGTGCACCATAAATTTCGGTATCAACATGTCCCAAAAGCTGCCACGGACTGTTAAAGAAGAACAATGCTGTGTGGTCAACTTATTTTGCACAACAAGATCATGTTAATGTCATGAAAGGGCGTAAAGAAGGATGACAATAACAAGAAATTACTAGATAGTGAATATTGAGACCTAAAAACGGCCTCGCAACATGTGCCAGCATTAAAGAACTCAAGGTTCCTAAAGCTTACAACATGTGCCATCATAACAATAATTGGAACTCTAATTAACAAAATAGCATTTGTGCCCCTAAAAAGTTTTGTGGTTTAACATTTTCCTCCCTGTACTTTTTTTCTTTTGCAATATAGTGCTTGAATCCCATAAGAGTAGCAATTAACTCCAATCATTAAAAGGAATCCTGGGAAATTCTATGAATAGTTCAGGGACTAAACTACGAGACACATAATTCTGTAGGGACGAAATTGCCAAATTACAAGAAGCTCAGGAGGTGCGAACGGCAAAAGGTGTATATGCAAGTTGTTTATTACCCCCTTTTTTTTTTTTAAGTGTAAATGCAAATTAAGTTGAACATATTTATATTCTCCAAGACTGCTGTTGTCAAAACCCAAAAAGGCAGAATTTATGGTTTTGTAGGACAAAGTTTCTCTAGAAATTGAGCAGATTAAAATATTAAAACATTCCCAACTGTGGATTCTACATACTTATGATACGCAGCACGTCCAACCATTACACCATGGGCTCCAGCCTTCCTAGCTGCATTAACCTATTGTATGGAATAACGACAAAAAGATGAAAACAAATCTTCAAATACTTCTATAGCAACTGAGAAAAATTCATAACAAGAAAAAACCGTAACAATGTAAAAGAAAATGGAACTATTGGGTCATCTAGGGAAAGTTAATTGACATCTTGACATTCCTACGTGAACATTAAAATGAAGTGAGTTTCAAGTCTGAGAGGCCAAACTGAAATTTAGAATGACAAAGCCGACCTCATCGATGGTCTTTATCCCTCCGTTTATTGTAAACCTTAGATCGGGAAAGTCACGCAAGAGGCCATAGAAGTACTCGTATCTGCATATATAGTAACGTCAATAATTAAAAATGGATATAGCATATGGTCAACAGGTACCTAAAAGATTCAGCTTAAAGCAAAAGGAAATTAGAGAAACATTACTTCAGAGGCGGAATAGTTCGATTTTCAGCTGGGCTGATGCCATTGAGAAGAGCCTTTCGGGAATGTATTATAAAATGCCTGGTCGGAGATAAAGAAGAAACCTTGTAAATAAAATCACCTGAAGGAACAAGAAGAAGAATTAAGTTAAGATGAGCTAGAAAATATACATATGAAAGCAAAAGAAAAAACATATAGGAAAGGACCTTACAAAGCTCATTATATGAATCATAGTCGTCGACACCAATTCGGCACTTAACGCTGATGGGGGCATCTGTGTTTGCAGCAATCACCGACATGGCCTTGGCAACAAACTTCCCTTGGAAAAACCAAATGTCAATATAAGAGCACGTTAGAAAAAAAAATGATGAACATGACAGATACTTTCACCATACAATCGACCAATTATCAAACCTTTGGATCAAGCATAAGGCGAACACCAAAGCACCCATGCCCTGCTACCTTTGGGCTTGGACATCCACAACTGCAAAAATAATGAAATACATATATGGAACATATAAGTCCATGCAGTAAAATAATATATATATATATATATATATAAAGCAGCATTAAGGTGATAAACAAAAAGGAAGTTTACGTACTTTAGATTAATCTCATCGTAGCCGTAAGGCTTTGCAAGTTGAGTTGCTTTGGCGATGCTGTCCAAATTACTCCCACCAATCTGAAGAACAATAGGATGCTGTTCTGGAGAAAAAGCCAAGAATCTGTCCTGAGCAAAATTAAAAAAAAAAAAAAAAAAAAAAAATTATAGTTAGTGGTTTTCCAAACTGACCTATCAAATACCCTGATAGAAAGGTACTGACATAATACAAGGAATTTATTATACATGAAATGACTAAAGATGTGCTGCATACTAAGAAACTCTATGTACTAAATAAAACGATTCACACACTACACTTGGTTTGACATTATCTGCTTTGAGCTCAAATGGCATATGAAAGGTTGAGATGTCTACTTTTCATGAAAAATAACAGAAAAATATAAACCAGGAAACACACAATGTAAAGTTGCCGTCGACAAGAGCAAACAGGTTTACTGTTGTAGATTATAAGGACTTTAAATATTAAAATAGTCTAGGTACGATCATTGTTTACAAAAATTTACCAGATTGTGCTCCTGATGGACAATGGTTTCAGTGGCAATCATCTCGGTGTAGAGCCATGCATGTTTTGATATGATTCGGGCAAGAGTTCTATAGTGATGATCAGTCCATTCCATCATAGGAGCAACACTGAAAAGTGGAAAAAAGACAGCAAAATCAAGCCAAAAGGTCCATAAAATCATCAAACTCATTGTGAATAGCAAATAAACTTGAAAACATAGATGCCCACCTAAACCAAGGAGGAAGGTACTGATCAGCACCCATCCCGACTTTCACACTCACTTGACGTTTTTGACTAACAGTGGATGATATTCTCCTCCGTTTACTCAAATTAACATGAAACACGTGAAAAGAAAATCTGCAAGGGTTGTTCCAAAAGATATCATGTGCAGGAAGAACCGAAACGACAGAAGAATGTCTCAACTTCATCTTCATTCCATTCAAATCTCGGCTTGCTCCTTGAAGCACCTATCCATTCAAAACAAATGCATCAACCCCAATATTTCAAAAATAGATAAACCAAAATATAAATGTAAGATGAATTCCTTTGTCAATGAATGGTCAAAAAGGTTCTAAATTTGGTGAAATTTTTCACTGAGGCATTCTATCAAACAGTTGACGGGCACGTCTAATTGCATGAAGAGAACAAAAAACAAACGACCCCCAAGTCCCTATAAGGTGACATGCGACTGGAATGGTTCTAGATTAGCAAAACTGGTCACGGAGGCATTTTATCAAACAGTTGGCGAGCACATGTTTAACAAACAAAAAACATACGAGCTGCGAGTTCTTACAGAATATATACATACACATGTCGATATAAAGAGACATATTGGAGAGGACTTGGGGTTACATCAATGGCGAAAGGAAAATTGCTGAGAGAGAACGCGACCTTTCTCGGACTCTTTCAATGGGGAAAGATGCACAGAAACCGAGAATGGAACAGGGTTTCGTTTTGGTACGAATCCTGTACAAGCCAATCAGCCGCAAAAAGGAGTCAAAAAGCAGGAGTCAAGATGTTTTGGGCTGGGCCCATTAAAACTTCGTCAGGCCATACTGCACAGCCCAGTTACAGCCCAACATTTTCATGGCCCATTATCAGCAACGGATAAAATAACTACCACCACTGCCAGCTTTCTCTCTCTCTTTTTTTTTTTTTTAATCACTTCGAAGTAGTTTCCATGGCGAGCTTCAGCTTCAACACCACCACTTCCAGACTCAGAACCACTCCATTAGTTCAACCTCACAACCACAACAACAACAAACCCATTTCAAACTTCAAAACCGTATCTCTTTTCTCCTCCAAAAACTGGCCAAAACTCCTCCATATTCGACCCAATTCCATCTCCGAAAGCTCTGTGGAACAACAGCTAGAACTCGAACAAGAAGCTGAAGAAGAAGAAGAAGAAGAAGAAGAAGAAGATGACCCAACTGCGGAATTGTGCTATTTCGATCCGGAGACGGACCCAAATGTGGTGTCGGAGTGGGAAGTGGATTTTTGCTCGAGACCCATTATCGATTCGAGAGGGAAGAAGGTGTGGGAGCTGGTGGTCTGCGACGAGTCTCTGTCTCTGCAGTACACCAAGTACTTCCCTAACAATGTCATCAACAGTGTCACCTTGAAGGAGGCTCTTCAGGGCATTTCTGACGATTTGGCCATCCCTTTGCCCGAAAAAATCCGCTTCTTCAGGTCCGATTTCTGATTCAAAAGTTCACTATTTCAATATTTTTTTTCATGTTTGTTGATTTATCGTTAGTGATGAAGATATGAAATTTAGATAATTCTTTGGTAGTTCAAGAAAAACAAATGAGTAATGTGTCGATAATGTGTTGTTCTTTTGAACTCGATACTGAAATTCCCGCTAGATTTTGTCAATCATGAAACTGTATGGTTTTAGGCTGTCATATTTTTATCAATTTCTGTTGAATTCTTCACGAATTTTTCCTCCCTGTTGAAGATATAAAATTTAGATAATACTTCGGTAGGTAAAGAAAAATAGAAAAATAATATGTAGAAACCGTTTTAGAAAATGTTGTTCATTTGAACTTTGAAATTACTGCAAGACTATATCTGTAAGCACAATACTGTGTTGTTTTTCGTGTGATATTTTTACAAAATTTTTGTTGAATTCTTCGCGTACTTTTCCTCCATATTTCAGAATTCTCTTGAAATTTATTGATGAATTAGCATGTGTTCAATGAGTGGTCATGTATAGGTCGCAGATGCAGACGATTATAACAAAAGCATGCAACGAGCTTGGCATAAAACCTGTTCCTAGTAAAAGGGTACGTATGTTTTTCTTTTCTTTTCTTTTCTTTTTTTGGTGGTTCTATGCTCTTGTCCTGCTAATGTCCGAACATGTACAACTATGGGATGAACTAATTGCTTTTGATTTTCTAAATAAGGCTATAGCAACAAAGTGTTTTTTCTCCCCCATCCCTGGAGAGCTTTATACTATCTTCTTAATTTATCCTGTTGTTGTTTATTTTTAGTGTCTGTCACTGCTTTTGTGGTTGGATGAACGATACGAGACTGTGTATACGCGTCATCCCGGTTTCCAGAAAGGAGCTAAGCCACTTCTTGGATTGGATAACCCTTTCCCAATGGAACTTCCTGATAATCTTTTCGGAGAGAAATGGGCCTTTGTTCAGTTACCTTTGTCAGGTTGGAATTAGCATACTAAAGAGTCATACTCGAATATTACGTCATCAACGAGAACTGAGAAAACCTTTATATTGTGTTAGACGACAAGGATCTTTGGACATGGTTTGTACTAATGTTAGTCCTCTATTTTTCAGCTGTTCGAGAGGAGATGTTATCCTTGGCAACAAGACGTGTGTTTGGTGCAAGTCTAGATTTGGATTTGTTGGGGATTGAGATTGATGACAGGACATTGATCCCGGGACTGGCTGTTGCTTCTTCGAGAGCTAAACCACTTGCAGGTGCATGTCCTATCTCCACAACAGCATCAAACGGCCTTTACAGCTTCCTAATGCCATTTCTCATTTCATTCATTTGTTTCACTTTTCTTGCCATTTTGTAAGCTTACCACACGTAGCACAAAATGCGACCACCTTCCTAGTTATGACCAATGGAAAATTATAAACATTGGTGGTGTCTGGGTATCATAATCACGTGATACCTCCAACATGCATATGAGGCCCGCCCCAAATGAGTCGTGATGCCAAGCACCATTGATGGATAATAATGTCGCTTTATAACCTGCTCTTGTTAGTTCTAGCCTTTCGAAACTTGATTATTGCATGGGATACTATTCGAATGAGCTTGTGCATCTCATGCTGAGTACGTACACAAAGGGAAGAAAGTACCGCCAGAATTCTTTGTACTCTTATTTTTCTTTAACTCTCCTCTACGTGTGGCAATGCAGCTTGGATGAATGGCCTAGAAGTGTGCTCAATAGAAGCAGATGTTTCCCGGGCATGCTTGATACTCTCAATCGGAATTTCAACCCGGTATGTATACGCAACCTACAAGAAAACTCTGGTGACCACAAAGGAAGCCGAAGCTTGGGAAGCCACCAAGAAGGCTTGCGGAGGCTTGCATTTCCTTGCCATCCAAGAGAACTTGAATTCAGATGACGTTGTTGGGTTTTGGCTTCTGCTAGACTTGCCTCCTCCTCCTGTATAACCATACATCTGGCTATACTTGAAATGAAAAGCTTTATCACAGTACATTTGTTTTCTCAACTATTTTTAATGCCTCCTGGTTGCTCAAATGGATTCAAGTTTATGATTATCTTTTGTGAACAAAATTGTGGCACGGTCAAACATAAGTACTGTGGAGTAAAAGCTCTTATAAACAAAGGTAAAAATAAACTCTCTCCACAAGCCGTGAGAAGCCAGAAAAGGAAAACCATGTGGTTGCATATCTAGCTTCAGCATACCGGTTATTTCACACGTAATACCACCAAAATGTATAACCCAAAAAATAAAAAAAAGTGCTTTGGAACAAATTTAATTCCTTTAATTTCTAAGATATGCTAATACATCTACTGTAATATGCAAGCGATTCTAATTACAGCCCAAAGTCACAAATCTGCCAATTTTTAGAGGCCGCACTTAACAATATCCTATTACAGCTGATTCCTTAATATCAAGTTTGAACCTTTCAAAAATAAATGAAAGCTAAAAAAATGGCATTTGGGTCAATCATAGTGGGGACTGAAGAATTAGTCTCCAGAGGGAAAACTCGACATCTCCAAGCAAACAATTCTTGGGTGAGAATCTAGCTGTAAGAAGGCCACGCTCGAATTTCTTGGGGCCTACAACACTTGATAGATGATTCCTATGTTTCCTGTTATACGAAAGAAAGTGTGTTGAAGTCAGCCATGGATCGCCATGAAGAACTCGTCTACCATTCATGTCTTCGACCTCTTCTGCTTTTGAGATACAAATCTAACACCTTGTTTCCCTAGTTCCACAAACTTTTGTCTACCATCATCTAGAACAACCGATAACGTTGATGTGCCATCCACTACGTCTGCAACCATTCCCTTGTGCCTAGACAACAAGAATAAAAGAACACCCATCAAGAACAGTAAATATATATATATATAAATTTGGCCTTCTAGAGAGAGAGTCACCAAGAATTGTCAGATTGCTGATGAACTTCAACTCGCTTTCCAATTGCATCTTTACCCAGCTTCTTTAGTATCCAATTGGCATCCATGATCTCATCCATTAAATTTTCTTGTTGAGCTTGTGTTCCATCGACTCCACTGATTGACAATTTCTCCACAAACGGTGATGGACGCTTTCTTTTTGACCTCTGGCCTTTAATTGAACTCTTTTCTTCCTCTTGATTGGCAGAGTTCCGATTTTCAGTACTGGGTTTCTTAAATTTGAACTTCAGCAAAGGCTTTGGATCTTTAGGCAAAGAATGTGAAGCGAGTGTTTGACCATAAGCATCATTGTTCGCAGTGTATGTTTCAGGCCTGCTTCCTGATTGCTTCCTCGAATATACCCTTTCACTTCCTAAACTAGGAACTTCCCTCCCCAATGAAGTATGCGCTTGTTCTGGAGTAGCAGCATCAGCACCACTCGCTTGACCAAATTTCGCATTATAATCAGTAATTCCAGACCTAATTTTTCCCAACTTTATACTTCCAACCTTAATAGTCCTCAATTGGCCAGCGTAATCATTTCTCTCTGCAAGTTACAGAAAATGCAGAAAATTCAGTAACAAATTGGAGGAAATGGACAACAGAGAGAGATCATCAACAAATAAATAAAGAATAAAATTCCTCAGGTAAAAGAAGAGAAGTCAAACACCATCGCTGTATTTAACAGGGCCATCATTTCGGTCTGATATAAACTTCTTGTCATTTGTTCTCCGCCAGCTTGTGTCTTCACTGCCTGCTTATTATTAACATAAGAACACAAGTCATATATAGATAGAGATACCATATGTATACGTGTGTGTGTGTGCGTGTGTGAGAGAGAGAGATACACACCATTAGCTGGCATAAACTCTTGTTCCCTTTGGCCAGTTGAAGCATCAGACCTAGGAGAGTTGGTCACATTTATTTTTCGCGCACCTAAATTTATCACTAACTTCTTTCCTTTAACAGTATTCGACTTGCCAGAATGCTTTCCAGTATCCTCTCCACTATCCACATCATTAGATCTAGCACTCTTGATTCGAACAACTCTTGAAGTCCTATCTTCATCGCTCACCATTACCTCATCAACAAACTTGTGCTTTAGAACTCCTTGTTGATTGATAGAGCAAATCTCTTCTGTATGATTCAGACTTCCCGCAACAGGAGAAGAATGTGCATCTTGTAACTCATCTTTCTGAGACAGCAGGCCATCGTTTTTGTGATGACCAAAGCTGTATGCGAAAGATTGGGCATTTTGTGCTTCAAAGCCAAGCTCTGGTTCTCTTTTGTAGATCGCCGAAGCCTGATATCCTTTTTTCTTTGCAGATGCTTTACTAGAATACTTCTTTCCAAAATCTTTGAACTTTTTTGGAGACTTGTCGGCCAATCCTTTCAGAGATAACTTCAAGGAACGTCCATACTCGTTCTTTATCACTACAGGCCCATTTTCTTCATCATCAGAGTATGGTGAAATAGAAAATATTTCTTCTTGGGTTGGCAACCCAGCAGCAGCCCTCAAGCTTATAATTAAATCTCGATCAGCTTTGTCCTTTCTCCTCCAAAGCTCTTTCACAGCATCCTCAAGATCTTTGACCTAGCATAATACATTTAAATTTAAAAAAAAAAAAAAACAAATATACCAATCAATTGAAACAGACTTTTAAAGAAAGGGGGAAAAAAGGATATAGATAACTAATTCTTGCAAACCTGATAGCACTCTCCACGGCATGTGGCACACTTGTACTGGAGATTCCCATCCACTTGAAACTGCAAGTATTTTTCATCGCTGCAAAGCAATTATTTCAGAAGTTAGCATACTTAATCTGCACCCATTCTTTTGGTCAATCATCGAAATAGAGTATGCTACCTGTAAATCGATTTTCTTCCTTGACATTTTGATAATAATAACATTTATTCAGGGTAAAAGAGTTACTAAATTAGCATCATGGAGGAAGGATACTAAAGTTATCAATTAGAAAGACCCAACCTCTTTCGCCGCATTTTCTTTTCAAGTCGCAAATTGTTTATATTAGTAAGGTCATGTTTCATTATAACATATCCATGTCGCCAATCAGAACTATACAAAACAGTTAAAAATCATACTGATAAAAGATAATGCGGCAAAAGTTCAGCAATAAAAAAACAGTTGCTGAGTATTTACCTGATACCATCACATTGGCAATGAACCCATCTTTGGCAAACATCACAGCAAACCATTGGCGTTGATTCAGAATCTCTATAAACCTACAAAAGTTGACAACAAACAAATAGAATCAAGAACTCTTTTGTCCTCTATTAAATATTAATCCATTGCTGAAATTTTGGCTCAATTGACAAGACATGCACCTAGATATGCATGTCAATCAAACAAAATAATAGCAGAGATCTGAAACGTCGTAAAGAAAAATATTACATTACCTTCAAACAAACAGGGCAATAATTCCCCTTCACAAACAATCTTCCACATGCATCACAGCAAGTGTACCCGAGAAACCACCTGTATTTGAAAAACAAATGGCAATCCTGATATCAAACTAGATGCCAAGGCAACTAACTAACTAATATATATATATATATACGTGCCTCTCACAGACGTTTTATAGCTATCAGTTAGCTTAGGAATTTGAACATCTGTCTGGGAAAAAAAGATTGAAATTTGTGGAGAAGAAAAGTATCAAGGCATTCCGCTTTTGATAACCGAACCAGGCATGTGACGTCTTTTTTTCCAACCCATGAACACATAATTGATAATTTGAAAATTCTAGGTTTACCGCAGATAATTAAAGGCATACAAAGAGTCAAAATACTATGTAGTTGGTCAAACATAACATCAAAGCAAAGACAATTATGGCACAACCATTCATATTAAGTTTACAACTAACACCTCACACTCAAGCCATTCCCTGGGACTGTAGAGCCACAGCTGTGACACTTGGTATGTTTTGGGCACAAATAAGGTCCAGAAGAAACATTCTGCATTACCCACCAACATACATTAATATTAAGTTTAAAACTCTAGCTAAGATAAAGACTAGAAACATAAGATAAAAATAAAAACGACACAGAGTAATACACATGCATAACGACCTTGTGTGAAGGATGTTGGCAGTAACAATGGTAAGCCCCATCACATCTTTTGCAGAACATAAATTTGTTAGGATCTCCAGTTCTTCGGCACACCTAGAAAGTAAAAGGTACCAATATATTAGAGCACTAAATACTCATTAAATTTGCGAACCTTACCTTTATTATATGGAAAGGTTACAAAGGTTGTAGTCATCCTTCACATATTACATCCTTTTTGGGAATTACTTTTTGCCGGATTAAGATTTGACAAAGCATGCATCAAGACTAGACATAGAAAATGAAAATGCAAAACATTCTTGGGAATTCATAGGAGAAAAGAAATATATAGAGTTTCCTAAACTCACAACAACAAAGCATATGAAATTAGGAAGAAAAGTAGTAACATTGAAAACCATTGTTACCTCACAAATTCGGCAAGAAGGACATGTCCAAGAACTCCAATGAAAGAGATCTGCAAAAAAAAAAGTGCCACCAATTAGAACATCATATTTGCACTCCTAATTATGCTACGGATCAATGATCTTTACCCCTATTTTGAGCCCAAGTTTTCAAGCAGTTTCTGTGATACTTTTTGCCACAACTTTTGCATGAAAGCATCCTTCCTGCTCTCTCACTTCCTTCATTCTCACCAAAAAAGCATATCCGGCACATTACATTAACATTGGACTGACCCTGTTCTTCTCCCGCAAAACCTCTTGAGGCCTCCTATTGAAGAGAAGAGAAAAGTAATATTGATGAGACGGAAAATGTGGACTTAAGAGAAGTCAAACCTTACAAGAATAAAAAAATCAGTAGCATAGTGGATCTAAATTTAAAGGTCATACTCCAGGAATTTTTCTTTTTTTTTTTTTTTAAAGTTCCATCAGTCTTCTTTGAAACGTGAAAAGGCAACTCTCAAATGTAACTGAATTCAACTATTACACAGGCATGAAGTCTTAAAAACCAATAATTGGAGGTACGATATCTTACAAAAGACCTTGATAATAACCTAAAATTACTGAAACAAAGTCCTCTTTTTCCGATTACTCCAAATCCAAAACCCAAAAACGAATGCAAGAAATCACAAATGCCATAATCCCAAGTCATCAAATTTCCCACATTCTCAAAATTCCTTAACAAGCTAACAGATACTACGAGTTCGACAACAAAATGAATACCCAAGTTATCGCATTTCCTATATTCTCAAAATTCCTTAACAAGCTAACAGATATTACAATTTCAACAACAAAATATACACAAATACCCAAATTTTAGTTCTTTATCATCAGAACACTACTCACAAACTAGTATTTAATAATATCCAAATAAATACCCAAGTAATCAAATTTCCTACATTCTCAAAATTCCTGTACAAAGTTCACAAAAACTACGAATTCGACAACATAACAAATACAAATAACCAAATTATAGCTCTATTTCTTCAGAACATTACTGACAAGCTCAAATTTTTATAAAATCCAAACAAAATACACAAATCGCCCAAAAGGAAAATTACCCACAAATCCCAAATCCAGAGGCAATTGAAAGAACCTCACCATCAAATCACCGGACTCAAAGCGGCGAGCATAGTCCTCCGCGGCGACCATGGCGGCGGCGGCTTTACGCTGGAGGGCAGCGCGCTTGGCCTGCGCCGATGCCGCTGCGGCAGCTGCGGCTGCGGCTGCCTCCTCATCGACGGCATCCCCCGGCGGCGGAACGAGAGGCAGAGGAGGCGGCGGCGGGGGCGGCGCAATCCGCGGAACAGCGACCTGAACGGTGGCTGTGGTCCCTTTCTCGCCGTCCCTAACCCTAATTCCCCACGGATCGTTGAGAAAGTCCTCGACTTTGCGCACCTCGTCGAGGAAGGCATTCCCGTTGAGGCTCCGCGGAAACCCTAGAGGGCAGAAGCAGATTCGGCGGCTGCAAAAACAAAAATCCAACAAGAAAAGAAAAGAAACGCCATGGATGGAACCGGTGAGCTTCGCTCGAGCGAGAAAACAAGAGAGAGAAAGAGAGAGAAAATGGGGGTTTTAGAGAGAGAAAGAAAGTGGTAGTACCATGTAATTGGGCAAGCTACGTGAAATGCCATATTGAGGGAGAAGATTTTGGATTTGAATTTTTTTTTTTTTTTTCGTGTGTGTGTTTTAGGAGATCGCTCGCCCAAAAAAAAATCACTAAGCCACAAAAAAAAAAAATTATTATTATTATTATTTAATTATATGAAAGAAAAGAAAATAAAAAAATATAAAAAGAAAAAGAAAAAGAAAAGATAGTTACATGGGGGTAGTAATACGATGAGAGAGGAGGGGGGGAGTTTTTGCCTATAAAGAGATTTTGCTGTTGTTTTAGAGAGAGAAATATGGATATAGAGAGAGGGGGGGACGAGAATGAGAAAGAGAGAGTTAGGGGCTTCTGTGTAATTTTAAGGTTCTGTGGGGGTACTGCTCAGATCTGAAAATTTTCTTCTTCTCCTTAAAACGGTGACGTTTTATTGTTCTGTCGTTTTCTTCACATGTAAGAATACGACATGCCGTTAACTGATAATTAATTTCATATCACGTCACGTGTTTTCCTTCTTTTATTGCCGACCGTTTTCTTCATCTCTCCTAAACACTTCTGCGTTTCATTAGATGTTGTTTTTAATTAATGTCGTTTTTCCACGTGCCTTCTACTTCCCCATGCATCTTTAATCAAAGGTCAGCAAGGCATTTACCTTTTAAATTTAATGTCGTTTTCCACATTGTACAAACGACATTCTAGGAATCTGGGTCAAATTTAATGTCGTTTCATCGAATTCGGGGACAGTCTTTTGACTTCTTACTCTTAATTAATCATGTCGTTTTTCACATAGTTCCAAACGACATTCTGGCGTACCTAATTAGTATGCCAACCTAAAAATGACTTTATTCTTCACAGAGTCGCTTTCGCCGGTGGTTAAGCGTGTGCCTGCTAAGTACATGGGGTTTCCCCGCGAGAGTTCGAATCTCTCAGGCGACGATAATTGCATGTCCTTTTAACAGTTACTGTCGTTTTGCGACAGTACCAAACGACGTTCCCAGCAGATCGTCAGAGCCAACATGACTTTCTTCTTCTTCTTGCATATATATACATATATATCTGTCGTAAAGGTAAAGAAATCATTTGACTTTTTAGATTTATTGTCGTTTTTCGCATAGTATCAAACAACAATCCGGGCATTTTTCTTTTTTCGAAATTAGATTAGAAGTGAGAGATTGAAACTTTACCCGTTTGGGTACTGTTAGTTTATCAATTTTATCAATTTTTTTAAAAACTTAAGCTGTTAGAAGGTGAGCAACAATAGTGTTATATTTCAACACTCTCCCTCACATGCAGGACAAATAATGGGCAAATATGCGAACAAATATTAATTTAAAAGTTCAACACAAATTATAAGAAACCCGAAACATATTAAAGGCCCAATACGCAATAATAATAAATGGGGTTAAATAGTACAATTATAGAGGTTCGAACTCATAACCTCCTGCTCTAATACCATGTTAGTTTACCAATTCTCCCAAAAACTTAAGCTGTTAGGAGGTGAGCCAATAATAGTTTTATATTTCAACAGGTATAATAACTATTAGATTATGCCCCCAATAATTAATACTGGCAAACAAAGATGACAAAATCATAATTTCTATCATTCTACAAACTATGATTGTACAAAACAAAATCATTAGGTCCTTTTGTTACAACTAGTATGCCTATGTCCCCTCTAGACTACAATAACTAGTTTTTAAAAAAAAATTTACATAATAGAAAAATCATCATCAAGACCATCTAGTTCGCCCTTTAGATTATGTTGTTGGATGATCAGAACCGACGTCGTGGCCGAGAAATCCGACCCCGAGAGGACGTCGCCGACAGGGCCTAACTCGGGGCATTGCTGCCAGTCACTCATCCCAAATGTCAACACAGAGTTGACTCTGCCTCCTCTTCCCACTATAACAAGTGAGTACTGCCCTTCCAATGACCTCAAAGTCGAGTACGTCTCCGCCGAATTCGCAAGATGCTTCTCCAAATACGAGACACGGCCGCCTCCGACATGTCTCTCGTAGAAATCGGCAAAGCATTCGTTGTCAAGGTTGGTCTCCTCTTCCTGCTCAGAGATGCTGATCCTGTAGTTGCCTGCAGCCCTCCTTGAGGCATTGTCCGAGTTGGTATCCACCAAGAACCTTATCACCGTGAGCTTTACTCCGGGGTGCCGCGCCACACGCCCGGCATAGGCTAGACCTTCCCTATCGTCCTTGCCACCTATGAAGATGACTGCCACATTGAGAGATACATTGGATGTTGATGTTTTTCCGAGCAATCCAAAACCCCGGTCGACGAGGATTCCCACCGAGCAAGTGGCATTCCTTAACACCTATTTAAGATATAGCAAGGGATCCTAAGTTTGTGAATGTTACTCTCTCAATTTGTGACTGTTTTTATCTCAGTTAAATAGCCCATGTTTGGATCACTGCTTTTTGGATACTTTTTTAAAAAGTTTTCTGTAGTGTTTTCTCACGCACTAATTTAAATTTTCTATTCATAATTACTTTTTGAATCTATGATCCAAATGGGCCATTGATCATTCTTAAATGTGACATTGACTAATTTAGAGAAATTCCACGAACATGTTTCAAGTTTACCGACATTACCTTGCGGTTGACATATCGAAAACCAGAATGGCCTTGATCCAATGTCCCATCCGAACGCAGGGTCTTGTGGAATGGCAATATGATGAGGGCCACCATCAAGTCCTCGGCTAAAATGCACACATCTTGTGGCAATCCACTAAACGTCGAGAGAGCCAGCATTCGCCTAAGTGTGATGCCATCACCATCCTCCTCCATATAGGCTTCAACCGCCGCGGTGACTTGATTTCTCATCTCCACCACTGCCTTGTCTGTCACGGTAACTGTGTCCGGTCCATCGCCTTTCACTAACGTAGCAGCTATTTCGTTGGTGAGCTCAATCATGTCTGTGACATACACCACTATCCCGGGATCAGCTGTTCCTCTAGATATCTCCATGAAGTTTAGGGTGGTACGCACATTTTGAGGCCCATGAAGACATAGCAATATCCGGAGCTCGTTCGAAGGGTCAAGCAATTGAAGCGCCATGCGGTGAGTAGGCGCACGTTTCCTTGCTCGTTTGATGATTTGCGCCACAACCGACGGCGCATGCACCACGGTAAAAAAGATTACTATTATCATCACCGTGCTGGTTGATGTTGATGTTTTCCCAACCTGCATTTGTCAAGAAAAAGCAGTTACTAATTGTTTACTATGAAACAAATGAGGATTGTTTATTACATACATACATATATATATATATATATGTTTCACTAATTATAATTTAGTTGATGAACAAACATATCACTAAAAAACTCTGTTGATTTTCTTTATAACAAAACAAAGTTGAAACTTGAAGAAAAGGTTAAGATACTAACTGCGCGTGCAGCAATAGCCAAGTAAATGTGAAAATGGCCTTTGGTGGTGAGAAGCAAGCCAAGTGCAACAGACTCAGGCCAGTTGAATCCTAGCATTGCCCCGGAGATGACCGTGCCCGAAACTTTCCCGAAGGTTGCTATACCGAAAAGCGCAAGCAACCTCACCCATGTCATAAAACTGCCAGCCTGAAACTCCCCCAAATTAGACTCGAACCCCATCCAAAAGAAAAATATTGGGTAGAAAATAGTGCTCAACAAGTAGTTAATCTTGCTAACCACCCATCTTGACAATCGTCCTTCTCTCGGTAAGAAGATTCCCGCCATGAAAGCACTTAGAATGGGGCTATATCCATACACTGGAGAGCAACAACATATCAAGATCATGAAAGCCACAGAGAGTACTAGGTGGGACCCTTTCATCTGTTTGCCTTCCGGGTTCTCATTATTGACCCAGTTCATGAAAATCGGCGACAAAGTGGCTGCAACCACTGCCTGGAATAGCAAGGCACACCCCATTAGAATAGTGGCCCGAATTCGCGAGAAGGTGTCAGAAGAAGCCTGCTTAACCTCATCCCCATCCTTGATCGCAGCCGGGTAGATGATGAAGCCAAGGGAGAAGACGAGGGTTGTGACAAAATCAGAGTGCATTCCTGCAGCGATGACAAGGCGGCCTATGTCAGACTTGCCTATCTTGAGGCTGGTTATGAGGCGGGTGAGCACCGGGGAGGCAGTGCTAGAGAGCATGGTGGCGAGCGAGAGGATGAAGTCCATCTGGAATTGGCCTGTGTAATGCAGAAATGGGATTACGGCGCAGGCGAGGATGAAGGTAGAAACCATTCCAGCATAGGCCACTTTGGCATCCTTAGATGGTACCTTAAAGATTGTATATGGCTCCATTTCTATCCCCAACACAAACATGTAGCATATCATTCCAAAATCCACTATGAATCTCAATGTTTTGGCTGATGATTTGTTCACTGCCCTGTGTATGAACCCCAAGTTTCCAATTACCAATCCCACCTACACGCCATCAAAAATAACCACAAAAAAAATGTTGGTTAAAAAAAACAAAAGCCTTTCTCACTATTTGGTGGCAAAGTTCTTGATGAGTATGACTAGTGGAGATATTCCACTTGTTTGATAGAATACTAATTGGGTTCTATTTAATCTTTCTAAAATTCAATACTAGCTTCAATATACATATTTTTCCTTCTCTTGTCTGCCTCAAGGAATATAAAAGTTTTCCAATATGTATTTCTCTATCCTGATCCAAGTCCAACTTCGTTCTGTGAAAATAGCTTAGTCAAAGATCATAATAGCATTAAGAACATTTAAGGATAAGATGTGATGTTGAATATGACTAATGCCGTTTTCTTATTAGAGAGAGAGAGAGACAGAAAGAGACGACATACGAAGATATCGGAGGTGATACGAGGTTGGGAAAAGGGCCTCAAGATGTAATGGAGAGCATTGCAGAAACCGGCAATTAAGAAGAAACCCAACACATCGATGGCCACTTTTGTGAAGAGCTCAGTCAGCCTTCCCCTGCATTGGCTGTCTCCAAATGACAAGCTCCCAAAATCATTCACGCTTATGTTTCCACTCGCCATTTTCTACTCCTCCTCCTCCTCCTCCTCCTCTTCTTCTTACACATTCACTTTTCTCAAAGTTTGATTTCTTTCTTTTTTTCCTCTTTTTTTTTTTTTTTTTTGGGTTTGAAAGTGGGAAAAATGGCTTGAGATCAATACGTCTTCACCTTCGGATTATGCTCCAAAGACCGAGTTAGTGGCTGCCATTCATTTGCATTGTTTGAGGAGAAAACACAGGAGTCTTGCTAGGAGAATCAGCCATGTCACATCTTTTTCCTTTTTTTCGCTTTCTTTTTTTTATTTATTTTTTCGACACTTTCTTTTTGTTTTGAGCCGTGTCACGTTGAGATACAGTTTGTCACAATCACCAAACAGAAAAATCCTTTGATAAATATAAAATTTTGTCTGTACTTTGTTTAATGCAAAAAAAGAAAATATATACATATAACATGTTGAGAGTGGGATTTGAACCCACGCCCTTTCGGACCAGAACCTTAATCTGGCGCCTTAGACCAACTCGGCCATCTCAACTGATGTTCATGATTCTGTAGTAGCAAAAATTCAATTCATTCTAGTCATATAAAATGTTGTGCCGTTTCCATAATACCAAAACAGCTCTCTTTTTTTTTTTTTTTTTATAATAAATAACAAATCGTTTTTTAGATTATTTGTTAAGCTGCTATTTTATTAATTAGTTCTTGCAAAAATCTACAAAAGATGAAACGAAACAAGGTAAAAGAGAAATGTCCTACTAAAACGACATATCTTCTTACTTATTGTTGGTTTGGTTTGTCAAATGAAATAACACATCTTCTAAATTATAGAAAGAAACAACATTCCAAGAGAGAGCGCATTTAGATGAAATGCCGCTTTTTATCTTGTACCACAAACGACATCTCATTCATGTGTACAAAAAACAACGTTATATCTTGCTCTAACATAAAACGACGTCACTCTTTTCTTTCTTGATTCAAACGACAACAACACGTCGTAACCACTACCAGGTCCTTTTAATCACGAAACGACATATCCTTATCTCCAGAAAACGACATGCCTTCTAAATATTGAAAAATAGAAGTGCTCAAATACCCAAAAATCAGTGGATTTTCTCATTAAAAAAAAAAAACTCAAATGAATAATTAAAAAAAATATTTTCTCTCAATTAAATTTCTTTTTAGAATTTTTTTCGATAAATGAAACTTCAAATGTAATAATTCTTAAAACAATTTTTAATTCTTTTGGTAAACAAATATTATAATTAAGTCTTAATAGAATTTTACACGCGGTGCATAGGTAAGGGTGGGTGTCTTTGATAGGTTTCTCCCCTTTAGACCTGATTCCAGCAAAAATATATATATATATGAATAATCATATGAGAGAAACTAGTATAAATATACATAAAGAGACATATAGAGAAAGAGATTTCTTTTTATATAACTGAAAATCTGAAAATGATAACGATACCGTCAAATTCTTTTATTCAAAAAAAAAGTCTTAATGCAATTTTTAATTCATTTGGTAAATAAATACAATTTAAGTCTAGAATTATTCAGAAATACAAATAAATAAAAATAATATTGATATAATACTGACGTTGAGGAATAAGATGTGATATCCAAACGTATTAGATTTTCCTTAAAAAAAAAAGAAAGAAAGAAAAAACCTTATTAGATCAGCAGAATAATAGTAGTAACAATAATAAATATTTTCTCAATCCTTTTCTGGAATCTTCTTCGATCAGTGAAGCTACGAACATTTCCAGTCCAGTGTTTGACCCCAAGCCTCGACGGCCTCTCAGGATCACCTCGTATCGCAACTTAAACCGACGTAAGAAGAAGAAGAAGAAGAAGAAGAAGAAGAAAGTTTCTTTCCTTCTTTCTTTCTTTCTGTTTTTTTATGGCATAGTTTTCTTCTTTGGCCTTCTGGTCCTCTAAGAAGCGCAAATTTCAGCTGAATTGAATAGTTCTGCTCTAGTTTTTTCTTTTTCTCACGTAAAGGATCCTTTTATTTTTTCACTTTTGATTTGAACTGAGATTGACATCTAGCTGAAACAGATTTCTCGGTGAAATTATCTTTAATTTGGGTCTCTGAAGAAACCCATTTGGTGATTAGAGATTTTATCAGCAATGGAGGATGTTCAGGAGCACCAAAGCCAATCACTTGGTAATTTCGCATTCTTTTACCTTCCTTGTAGATTTAAATAAAAAAAGAAAGGAAAAAAAAAAAAAAAGAGGGAAAGATTTCAAATTTAAGTGTGAAATGAAGGGAAAAGTAAAATGTTTGATAAGAACTTTTAATCTGAATGGATATAACATTGTTTACCGTTTTCATGTATTGCCTGAAATGGTAAGGGAGTCAGATTATAGGTTATGGAGCAGGTATAACTTTGTATTTGGGTCTAACTAGCCAAAATTTTCGACTCTTATGAGTCTGTAAATCTGTTGATTAAGTAGGTAGAAAGTTTGCATCCGAGGTTGATGATCGCATTTTATTATGTGTTTCTGAGCTCTTGTTGCTGGTTTATAAATCAGGTTCTAGTTTGATGAAGTAAGTATATTTTTGCATCTGAGGTTGATTATATGTTTCTTGTGATTGATCTGGGGCCTTTTTTAAAACTAAAAAGTGATTTTTTTTTTTTAATTTCATACATATATAAATATATATCAGATTCTAGTCGCTGAATTGCCTGCAATATATCTATATATACATATATATATATATATGTATATCAGATTCTAGATGATGAAGTAGGTTAAATTTCACCTGCAAAAACTTACTTTTGGGATTTTGAAATTGTAATTGATCCAATACTGTATGATGATAAAAAGGTGAAAAACGAAGTAAAGATTCACTGGAAACTTAAATATAAACAATTTTTCTTTCCATACAAATATAAGTTTTGCATCCGAGGTTCATGATCACGTTTTATTTGTAATTGTAGATGCATTTTTGACTCTCGTGGGTGAATTGAAATTGTAGGTTGAAAGAGATCTTCAAAGAACTAACACCTCCATTATCATTTACAGGTCAAGATGATGAAAACGAAATAATTACTGAAAATGCCGCGTTTGTTCGTGGGGAAGCTCTCCAAGATGCTAATGGACCTCCGAAGGTGGATTCAGAGGTGGAAGTTCTACAAGAGAAAGTCACAAAGCAAGTTATTAAGGAAGGTCATGGCCCCAAACCATCCAAATATTCAACATGCTTCTGTAAGTACCGGATAGCTGCAAATTTTGTATTTGTGGCATGTTAACTTTGAAGATGTATTGAATTTTCTGTTTTTAATCTGCTTTCATTCACAACTTTGGTAATGGAGATAATCTTTTGCCTACTAATTTATGCTCGGTTATGATGAATTGTTCTGGTATAATCCAAGACTCTGTTTTGCTCCAAGGGTCTTCTGTTTGGTATAAGATTGCATGGCAATTGTGATTTTTGGAACTTGCAAGTTAAATTGAGATTCTCTTCGTTAGCTCTGGGTTCGTTAGCATGTTTTAGTTATTTGTGAGATCCGCAAAGTATTGTAATGGGCCATGATGAGCGCAAAGGAAAACCTTCCTAGCAAGATCCCAGTTTATAGTGCTAATCTTCAGAGTCATTGTATTGCTTTGGTTTTGCTGCTTCACCAAGTATTGACCCAAAACTTCGATGTCTGCGATGGTTCTCTTGTTTTTGTTTTGGTTTAAAGAGATGTTAAGCAATGATTGGATATTGCTCTTATATTGAAATTTAGAATTCGGAACGTCTGGCTAGATTTGTCTTTTGTCTATATTATGGTGTTTTCTGGTTATCTAATTGAGACTGTAAATGGATAGTGCATTACAGGGCATGGACCGAGAGCACACAGCATAAGTTTGAGGACACTTGGCAGGAACAACAACCAATCGAAATGGTTTTAGGAAAAGGTATCTTCCCAGCTGATTATTGATGAGTCCAATATATACATTTTTTTTTAGTGCGAATCCCAACATTGGCCATGTACAATATGTTAGTTATTTTTTCACCCCTTACCTTTAGATTTTTCATTTCTGATTCACATAGGCCTATGATTGCAAGTGTTCTGTAGTATGGTTAACGCTGAAATAGATGACATGGCCTTGTTATAATCATATTTTTTGTTTCTACCACAGAGAAGAAAGAAATGACAGGCTTGGCCATCGGTGTGTGCAGCATGAAGTCTAGTGAGCGGGCTTTGTTACATGTAGGATGGGAATTAGGGTATGGAGAAGAAGGAAGCTTTTCTTTCCCGAATGTTCCTCCCAAGGCTGATCTAATATATGAAGTTGAGCTTGTTGGATTTGACGAGACCAAAGAAGTAAGTTTCTTCCAAATGAACTCCTAAGTTGTTATGTACAACATGTGCTTGACATGTTGGAATTATTTTTATCAATAGGGGAAAACTCGCAGTGACATGACTGTTGAGGAAAGGATTGGAGCGGCAGATAGAAGAAAGATGGACGGAAATGCTCTGTTCAAGGAGGAAAAACTGGAGGAGGCTATGCAACAGTACGCAATGGTAACTAACTTATGTTCCTTTAATTTTACTCTTTTTTTTTTTTCTTTTTTCTTAATCATTCTTTATTGGAACTTGTGTTTGCACATTAATTTTTTGCCCTGCTTCCTTTACGATAAGTCCTTTGTTTTCTAGACATCAGGCAATAACGTATATGGGTGATGACTTCATGTTCCATTGTTTTCTTGATATCAGGCAATAACGTATATGGGTGATGACTTCATGTTCCAATTGTTCGGGAAGTATCACGACATGGCCATGGCTGTTAAGAATCCGTGCCACCTTAACATGGCAGCGTGTTTAATAAAGCTTAAGCGCTATGAAGAAGCTATTGGACAATGCACCATTGTAAGTATGAGATTCCACTGGCAAATTGTAAATACATCTTACTTTTCAATACCCTAGTTTTACTTGTGGCAAGATGTTTCTTCCATTGTCAATAAATGGATAACTGCCAATGTGGTGACAAGTGAAAATTGAAAATTTGGACAGGTATTGGCAGAGGATGAGAACAATGTGAAAGCACTTTTCAGGCGAGGAAAGGCGAGGGCAGAGCTTGGACAGACGGATGCTGCCCGGGAGGACTTCCTGAAGGCACGTAAACTTGCGCCTGAGGACAAAGCAATTGCGAGGGAGTTGCATTTGCTGGCTGAACAAGACAAGGCTGTTTATCAGAAGCAGAAGGAGATCTATAAGGGAATCTTCGGACCGCCACCAGTAGCCAAACCCAAGCGAAGTAACTGGTTGATCCTTTTCTGGCAATGGCTGCTATCGTTATTCTATCGCCTTTCTAGACGCCAGAGGCAAAAATCTGACTAGTCACGCTCTTACACAGAGGAGATAATTTGTGTGTCAAACTAGCCTTCTTGAATGACATAAATTAGTCCTGGTCTTGAGTGTCTGTGAGCCAAATGTTTAGGCCAAAAAATCAAAGAACTAATTGTTTTTACAGTAATTAGCCCTAATAGTCTCTAAACTCTTTACAAGGTGACGATTTGGTCCATGTTTTAATTTTTTTTGGCTAAAATAACTCTAAACTCTTAAAATGTTTGCAATTATAGTCATATATGTCTAAAACTGTTAAATTTCTAAAAGAATCTTATTAAAATAATAACTTTTGCACTAAAAAGATCAAAATGCCCCTCAACCTTCTAAAAGTCTCTCTCCCTCCCCCTCTCTCTACCGGCCGTCGTCCACCCCTTCCCTTCCCACAACAACTCCAGCTGTCGTAAACTAGTGCCTGAGGACAATGCAATTGTGAGCGTTTGCTGGCTGAGCAAGACAAGGCTGTTTATCAGAAGCAGAAAGAGATCGATAAGGGAATCTTCGGACCGCCACCAGTATCAAAACCCAAGCGAAGTAACTGGTTGATCCTTTTCTGGCGATGGCTGCTATCGGTATTCTATCGCCTTTCTATACGCCAGAGGCAAAACTCTGACTAGTCATGCACTTACGCAGAGGCGATAATTTGTGTGTCAAACTAGCCTTCTTGAATGACATGAATTAGTCCTGGTCTTGAGTGTCTGTGAGCCAAATTTTAGGCTAAAAAATCAAAGGACCAATTGTTTTTACTTGTTCATATATATAGAAACAAGGGACCAACTTGTATATGATTATACATGTGTTGCTCGTCAACCTCTTTTTTTTTTTTTTTTTTTTTTTTTTTTAATGAGGTTTCAATTGCATCGTGTAATTAATCACCACCTTTCGAAGGTATGAAAACCAATCTGATTCCTCTTTGATAACTCTTAATTGTTTTCTTTCTTGTTTTTTCCTCTATAATTTAGGGATGGCAGCGGGTGGGGCAGCCTTCCCTGGCTCCCTACCCGTTGGGGAAAGATCTTCATCCCCGCCCCGCCCCTTTCGACATGTTTTGTTAACTCCGGAATGACCCAATTCTTTTGGGATCGGGTTTTTCCCACCTAATTAGGGTCGACACTTGCGGGTAATCGCAAACAAAGGCCAAAGCATAACTGGTAAAATATGCTGAAGTAATCATATAACCAAAAGAACCAGATTGCAACATTCTATACATCACTAAAACACTAACTTTTTTTTTTTTTTTTAATTTCATTTTGTTGCTGTTGAGACAAATATATATATATATATACAACTATACAAAATAGAAGCCAAATCCCAATTAACAGAAACATTAAACAGAACCCCATTTTGCCAATCTTTCATGATCACAGGTTCCAACAGCCCGAACAACATTTTTTTTTTTATTGAAAAACAAAAACAAAACCAAGAACAAGAACAACTACCATTGTTGTCTGGGAATGGACATCCAAGCAAAGTAGGCACAAACCATCTGTTGTGATATGTACACGTACACAGCAAATGATAAGCTCATCAAGGTCACATCTTTCCAGTCACCCTTCTGCTTTGGGCTCAAATTCTCTCTCAAGGACTTTCCCAACTCCTCAACTCCATGGAAAATGGGCAAATATTGCTTCTGTCCTTCTTTCTTTTCCTTTGTTCCAATCTCTTCCTTTTTTCTAAGCTCATCAATTGGCTCACGGCTCTGGCAAGACATGATAACTAGAGTTCTTCGACTACTTCTTTCTGGGAATTTCCGAATGTTGAGGATGTTTTTGCCATATAAATGATAACCCCTAGCTGAAACAGCTGCCATAATTACAAGATCATTAAAAGAAAAAAAAAATTTTGTTTATCAGAATTTGAACCAGAGAAAGAGGGGTTTCTTTTTTTTTTCTTTTTTTGTTTAATGTATTTTGATCTTATAATGGGAATTGGAGAATGAGAAAAATATTTAGCAAAAGAAAAAGGCATATACTGACCATTCAAAGGAATGGTCTTGTATGGATAAGACTTTGGCTCTGTCTATGTGAGGACAAATTAGTGGCCCTCTTGAAAGCTGACTTTTTTATTTTTTATTTTTTCCATCTGATTCATGCTAGGATATTTTTTTCCGTAAAAATTTAAACAAATGGGTAATTTTTAAACCCTTATTTGAAAAATATCAAATTATTACTGCTTAATTAATAATTAATCATAATTAATTAATTAAATTAATAATTTATATATTTTTTTAAATGGTTATTTTTTTTTAATTCAGATATTTTATTAAAATAGATATTCAAAGAAAGCGATTTACCCATGTATTGCATCTTTTCCGGCCGAAGGAAGAGTGGAATAACACGGATCGAAACTTATAGTAAATGTTTACGTGTTAATACCTAAAAGCATTTAAGGATATGATTCTTAATCACTAATTATAGTGCCAAGAAATTAGACAATATCGTAGCGATTAAGAAGTTAATATTTTGGAAAGAATTACTTCAATTTTAATCTCAAAGTAATTACATACGGGTTACTATTATTTTATTGATAACATTAAAAAATTCTCATGTTAAATAGAATTAAAATATTACATCTTCTAATAAAATTATGATAACTCACCCACCACTTGATTGGTATCAAATAGTTGGAGTGGAAGTTGTGTCACAATACTAATCATTAAAAAATGATACATTAAAACCATTAACTTGAGGGGGAAAAAAACAAACAAACAAAGAAACAAACAAAAAACAAAATAAACAAACCGTTAAGTTAGCTCTAACACAGTGATTTTTGTGCTATCAAGTAAAAGAGAAAAATCAACTTACGAAAAGAAAAGTTACAGTTTCCCTAACAAAACAGTCCCACATTGGAAAATAATTAATTTATGGCTCTTTAAAATCTGTACAAAAAGAGATTGAGGTCTCCTTTTAAGTTCACTTCTAAATTTTACATATCATTATATTCCAAGTATTATTGTAAAACTGAACTATTTTTTCTTATGCAAAAAATGGATTTTCTAAGCTGAAGTGTTCACAATTTGCAATGTCAATTGAAATAATGGATCATATTTCAAGAATGGTTTTGTTTTAAATTTTGTTATTTCAAATGTTATTGATTTCTTTCGTTTGCATGAAGATTGTCTTCTAACTTTAAAAAGAATTAGTATGTGTTTTGGAGTATGGGTATGAGAGGTAATTTTTATATTGAAATTTATTGAATTTTTAAAAATTAGTTATAATTTTTATTGATTTTTTAGAAAAAGATAAAAAGTGATATGAAAACCTTAGGTTCACAGTTAGAAACCAAACAAACAATGATTGCCTTACCCTGTTACCATTGACTTCCAATTCAAGATTGATTGCAAGTGATTAGGGATTGCCTTTTTAAGTGATATTCGTCTATTTTGTTTGTGATTCTTCCTTGATATGTTGAAAATGATTTTCTTATACTAATTTTATGATCAACTTTTTATGATTTTGATATAATTGACCCGCTAGTCGATTATGTGTTGACTGGTGACTTGTTTTTTGATCTGGAGACTGTTTACTCGTAAATTATCTAATATTTCATGATAATGTATTTTTTTATGCGTGAAAAATGAAATACAAAATCTGATCTCACTAGTAATTAATGTCATTTTTTTAATGATAAAATGAAGTAACGGATCATAATTAAATTGTCTCACTCTCTCTGTTTTTTTTTTTTTTTTCCCTTGGTTACGGTATAGTTGTTGCTTGCACTGATCCTTCAAAATTCAAGAAGAGTTTTTTCTCTCCTCTGATTGAGAAAGTGCAGATTCAAAGATTACCCCTTTTTCCTTGAATAAAGTCGACAACTTATTCATTTTTTTTTTCTTTTGGAGGAGAAAAAAGAACTTGACTGCCTCTTGGAAAGAAGAATAATTCCAAAAACATTAAAATGCCTTCACAACGCAAGCAATTAATTTGTTTTGATCTCCTATTAATATCAGAAATGTACAGAAACAATTGGATGAAAATCAGCACAAAATGAGATAAGAATGGCACACATTTGGGCCAAAAATTTCCAAAATCGATCCAATTGACTTCTTCTCTTTAACCGTAGATTCGCTTTAGAACCAAATTTTGGGCCCATCTCGACCGCTGATCTGCCATAATTGTGCCTTACACGTATGGTCTACCTCTTCCAAATGGTGGGCCCAGCCGAAAATCAAACTAGATCTCAGCTCTAGATCTTAACCCCTACAAAGAATCTCCACCCTCCATTTCACTGCCAACATTAATAATTAGTACAAGAGGAGAGAGAAAGAGAGAGAGAGAGTCAAAATCAAAGCAGAATTGTGACGTTGGAAGTCTAAGGAAGAGTCAAACAGTCTTTTTCATTCTTTTTGAACAGCTTACCGTTGTCGGTATATTCGTGGAACTCGCTGTATGATGTCGCCACGTGTGTTATTTTAATGTTGATGGACAGGATCGCGAGTACACAAAATTTTGTTATCCTTTATCATTAATAAAATGCGGTTGGCCAATGGTGAAACCTTTTCTTTTCAAAGTTTTACACTCGACAAAAAGTTGCAGGCTCCACTGAAATACAAAATGTGGAACCAATTGCACAACGACACGTGTCAATCAGATGACTGATTGGTCAAATCAACTTGAAAAATCAAACCATTACATATGCATTTTGCATTGCGATCAAGGTTGAATTTGTTCTCTAGAATTAGAGAGAAAGGAATGGAGTGAAAAGAATACAAAAGATATTAGGAAAGAGAAAACAATAATCCTATTTAAGAACTTGCTTTAGGGAATATGTGGTGGAATATTGATTCTCATATAAAAATATTAAGAATACACACTCTAATTTAACATTTTAAATATAGTAGATATTTATAATTGACGTGATAATTATATCAGAAAAAGATAATAACTCACATATTATATAAGATGATATTTAGATAATAATATTGAAATCAATATCCCTATTATAATATGTTTGTTGAACTTGGGATTTACACTTTGTTATGTAACCAAATATGAGCTTCTCGTTAATTTACTATTGCAACTATTGATTTCTTATTTTATATTGGTTATATAATTTTCTGATATTTGTATGAGATAAAATTATCTAATTTTCCAATTGTCATGAGAATTTTTCTTTTTGCCCCTTTTCGTTTCTTTATTCAATGTAAGCAGTTTATGATCAGAAAATAATAATTTTTTAAGTTCAAAATAAAGATTTATTTGACTTTTTTCTTTTTTTAAGGAATTATATATTTTAAATGACATAAAACATAAAGCATAATTATGAGTCACGTGATCACAGATTACAGAAAAAGCATGACACGAACCACTAGTAAATTAGAATGAACCATTAGGGGGAAGAAGCGTATCTAGTATTGCAACAAGACACCGAAAAAATACATCAAAATTAAGGATGTACTTGATTATTTAACAACATCCTATTGATTCAATAAAGAATGTACAATCGACTAAACCTAAGGAACCCGTGCTCCTGTGGGGTATGTCCACTTGCATTGGAGTTTTTGATATATTTTGATTATCATTAAGTTAATGGTTTGAATAGTGTATTTTTAATATACTTAAAAAGTGTAAAATTTAAAATTTGTTCGGAAAAAATATCAATATGGATCTTGTTTGATTTATCTGGTTGTTCTATGTCATTAAAAAATCATATCATTTCGATTTGAAAATAAGAAAGTCATGAATTTTTAAAGTTTAAATTATTAAAGAGATTTTGATATGTAAATAATGGAATTGATTTAAATTTGAAGAAAAAGATTAAAAAAAAAAAAAAAACTTTGAAATAGTTTGATTGAAGGGAACTAACTAAACATAGACTAGAAACCAAACAAACACATCAACAAATTGAGGGAAAAAAACCACCACAATTATAGACCAAAATACGATAAAAAAACAAAGAAACCCCTACAAACCAAATGTTACTTTTAACAAATACTATTCAAACACAGATTTAATTTAAATATACAATTCAATAATATATTTGAATGCTAAGAGGGTGGGGATGTTTGAATATGGTGTTCTGCGTCTGATTTCCAATAAAACTTTTGTACATATTTATAATAAATTCAAATTTTAAAAAATACATAATTTTATTAATTCAAATTGAAGTAAGATAAATTTTTTTTATAAATTATTTAAAATTTTAAGATAAATAAAATAATATTCACGTTAATATTTTTTTCTTCATAAATTTTAAGTTTTTTTTATTTTTTTTTTACTCAAAATATTTTTTTATTTTCAATCAAATGTACATCTATAAAACCCAGCTAAACTCTAATCAAAATATATCTAAAAATTCGGTCTTCAATCGCCCTCCAAAACTACTCCTGACAGTCAATTTAAACGAACATTTAAATCCAATCAATCATCCTATTAGAAGATCATAGAGAGGACACTGTACATGACAGTGCACTCGGAAACACTCTAGTCCAAAAAATAAAAAATAAAAAATAAAAAATAAAAATCCTACGACCAAGTGCCACAACGAACATGCACTGGAAAGACGCACCGCACCCCTGTCCCAAAATTGGGTCCCAGTTCAAACACTCTGTACCTCTCCCAACATAAGTCCTCCTTCCTCTCTGCCTTCCACGTACGTTGCGTATTCAACTCCCTCTCTCTCTCTCTCTCTCTCTTTCTCTCACTTCTTTATCAGCAGTTAAGCTGCGTTGACTGAGATAACCCCAAAAAACCAAATCCACCATCTTTCTTTCTTTTCTTTCCTTTCCTTTTTTACTCCTCCTCCTCCTTCATTTCCCACCTTTCCGATTATGCCCTCCTTACCTCCCCATATTTACCCCCCGCACCCTCCCCGCCGGCTCGCTTTCTCCGCCTCCCTCCTGCCTCTGCCGTCATTTCCCCTCTCTTCTTCCTCCATTTTCTCTCTCTAGAACACCAGTTTCTCTCTAGGGTTTTTCTCTCTCTTGCTTTTTAGCTCTGTAATTTTTTGGATTTTGTTTTTGTTTTTTTTTTTTTTTGTGATTTGAAATTGAGAAATGAAGAGGCTGAGATCGAGCGACGATCTGGATTCGTATGGGAAGGAAAATCCGAATCCGAACCCGAACCCGAATCCGAACAGGTTGTCGTTGTCTTCTTCTTCTTCGCATAGAGGCTTCCACAACAAGTTCGATACAGTGAGGAAGGGCTTGGTGCCTGCGTCGCCGTCTGGTTCGGCGGCGGCGAGTGGTGGTCGGTACGATGGGGATCGATCGGCGGTGGAGGACGATCGGGAGGGAGCGAGGATGGTGCGGAAGCGATCGGAGCATGATTTCGAGGGTTTCGATAGGAGGAAAGGGTTCGATCGCTACAGGGATGGCGGCGGCGGCGGTCGGGGAGAGAGTAGAGGATATGATAGGAGCTTGATGCACCGGTCGGAGAGCTTTTGTGGTCCGAGAAGGGAGTTTCCGAAGGGGTTTAGGTCGGAGCGGGACCGGTCGAGGAGGGAAGGGAGTGCGGTGTCGTCGTGGCGGAGATTCGGCGGCGGGAATAAGGAGTTTGATGATGGAGGAGGGAGTAGGACTAGGTTGGTGGAGGAGAGGGGGAAGGGGATTAGGGATGTGAGGTCACCGACGTGGTCGAGGGATTCCGGGAGCGAGCAGTCTAGGGTTAGGTCTCCTCCTCTTCCGGCGAGGGGATTGAGGGACGGGAAGTCGATGTCTGTTTCGGTGTCGAAATCGAAGTCGAAGTCGCCGACATGGTCAAAGGACTCAGTGGGTAGTGAGCAGTCGAAGTGTGTCGAGGTGAAGAAGACCAGTGAGGAGGAGGAGGAGGAGGAAGAGGGAGTTCAGGTGCAGAGTGGGAGCAGTAGTGAAATGGAGGAAGGAGAGTTTGAGCCGGAACCGAAATCCGAGGCCGGAGGTAAATCCGAATCGGTTCCGGAAGGTGGAGGTGAAAAGGAGGAAGAAGTTAAGGTCCATGGTGAGAGTGAGGATATGGATATTGTTGTAAAGGATCAAGATGAGCTATCGAGTAAAGAAGAGATGGATGAAAGGAATGAGAAGGGTGTTCGTGAAGTTAAAGATGTAGATGGAGAAGTTGATGGATTACCGAAGCACGAGAGCAATTCGGCTAAGGAAAAAGTCGGCAGAGGGTCCGATATTAAGACTGAAAGCCATAATGAAGGTGGTAAGAGAGAGGAAGACTGTTCGAGGGGGGGTGGGGAAGGTAAGGATGAGGCAACACAACGCCACCTAGTTGAGGAGAAGCTGCTGCAGTCGGATTCGGAACGCAGGGAGAACAAGGGTATAGATCTTGAGGCTGAGCTAGAGGGTGTCGAAGAGACGGGGATGGATAACGAAAGAACGGAGGATGGTGCGGTTGAAGAAGACATGACAAAGGCAACAGAGAGTTTGGCTCAGAGTTTTAAGGATAAAGGGAAAAGTGTTGTGGTTACGCCGACAAATGTTGTGGATTCTGCTGCAGATGATGGTGGCTGGATTGAGAGAGAGCCCGGAGATCTCATGGCTCGCAAAGAAAGTGATATAGAACTGGAAGGACCCAGCACTAGAGGGTTTGAGCTGTTTAGTAGCTCTCCTGTAAGAAGACAGGGGAAAGCTGATAGATCTGCTGCTAGTAGTATGCGGAAGGACGAAAAGCTCACGCTTGAACCGCTCGATCTCTCTCTTAGCTTACCGAATGTTTTGTTACCCATTGGTGCAGCTCCCGGTTCCCCTGGTCAAGCGAGGAGTGTTCAGTCCTTGACTAATACGTTTAGGACCAATTCGGATGGGTTTACGGCGTCGGTTTCCTTCTCAGGCTCGCAGTCGTTTTATCACAACCCCAGCTGCTCTCTGACGCAGAATTCCTTGGACAACTTTGAACAATCAGTTAAAAGTCGTCCCCTGTTTGGGGGGATCGATTGGCAGGCGCTGTCTCAGAATGAGCCGAAGAACAATAGTAAAGAAGTTCCGCTGTATCAAAGGATCTTGCTGAATGGAAATGGGTCTCAATCTCACCAGCAATCTCAACCGGCTTCGAATGGTCAATGTGGGCAAGGTCAGCATCCCAGGGGGCCGGAGGGTAGTAGCTCTAAGATGGCCAATGGCTTGGAAAGGCAGCTCAGCTTCCATAAGCAGTTGTCGGGTGGAGGACACTCGAGGCACCACCATGATGATGTAAGGTCACCTTCCCATAGTGTTGGCTCTCATGATATTGGATCAAGTTATAGTTTTGAGAGGAAGAGGTTGATGAGAGAGAAAAGTAGTGGTAGTTTATATAGGACTAGTAGCTCTAAAATGGAACAAGAGCAGTCTCCCTTTGGTGGGGTTGAGGTTGTTGAGACGGTCATTGGCAGGATAGTAACAGAACCGATACCGTTAATGGCTAGGAAATTTCATGAAATGAATGGACAATCCTTGGCATGTCTAAAGGAGAGCATTCGTGAGACCATGCTGAACACGGATAAACATCGACAAATGTCTTTATTAAAGAAAGCGCTGGTGAATAGGCCAGAGCTAAACTTGGAAATGCTACTGAAATCCCATAGGGTACAGTTAGAAATATTGGTTGCTCTCAAGACTGGTTTGCTGGATTTTCTTCAGCAAGATATGAGTGTTTCATCTTCTGATTTGGCAGAAATTTTTCTCAACTCAAGGTGCAGGAATCTTGCTTGCCGAAGTCCCGTGCCTGTGGATGAGTGTGATTGCAAAGTTTGCTCTCAGAAGACTGGCTTTTGCAGCACTTGTATGTGTCTTGTCTGCTCGAAATTCGACATGGCGTCGAACACCTGTAGTTGGGTTGGTTGCGATGTGTGTCTTCATTGGTGCCATGCTGATTGCGGGTTGCGGGAGTCCTATATTAGAAATGGTCGTAGTGCCACTGGGTCACAAGGAGCATCTGAGATGCAATTTCATTGTGTTGCCTGTGATCACCCTTCCGAGATGTTTGGCTTCGTGAAGGAGGTTTTTCAGAATTTTGCAAAGGAGTGGACGGCTGAAACTCTTTCCAAGGAACTCGAATATGTCAAAAGAATTTTTGCAGCAAGCAAGGATTTGAGAGGGAGACGACTTCATGAGATTGCTGGTCAAATGTTGACAAGATTGACGAATAAGTCTGACCTTCCTGGCGTTTACAGTCACATCATGGCCTTCCTGAATGGTAATGAAATTTATCTTCTCAAACAAGAATTCTCTCATTGTTGCTTAATGGTTCTTGAAATTTTATTAACTGATTAACTGAGGTGTGTTCATGTGCAAGACATCGAGGAAGCAATTAAAGAAACTATTAGAAAACAAGTTAAAAGTTTCTCTACATATACAGATACGAGAGATCTCGTGCCTGGGACTTGTTTCGGTTTTAATGTTTGCGGGGGGAATATATGGGAACTTGGACGGTTTTATTGCTTGTTGCTTTGTCTGGTTCAATAATACTGCTTATCCGAGTGAGTTTTACGGGCCCACTGGGCCAGAAGCTTCTTTTTCTTGCAATTTGTCTAAATGAAAAGTAATGTTTTATCTCTCTAATTTAATGAAGTAAATAATTTCTTTAGTGAAAGTTCTGATTCAGAGTTAAGAATACTTATATCCGTTTTTAACTTTACATTTGTGCTTGAGGTTGTTGTTTTTTCATGCGTTTAGCGTAGCAATTATATCAAATCAACAGATTGATGGACTTCCTTATTCAACCTTTAAGAATAATTGGTTTTTGTTTTGATTTAACAGATGATTAAAGAATTATTTTATGTTCTATTATACACCCAATAGACTTAACATTAAGTCAAGGAAAGTCTTTTTACTACTGTCCTTAGATATCCAAATTCTGATACCAAATAGATAGTTCAAACTGCATAGGAACTCTAATCGATTTTAGCCCTATTTTTACACGTAATACATGATATGCAATATTCTTGTTTGCTTGAGAAGCGAAAGTATTAGGTTTTCTTTCCCCACTTTTTTTGTTTCTGTTGCACTTTTTACTGGTTTAGGCCTCTGGATCTCGGAGTATTTAAGATTTTTATGTAAATATTTTTTGTGGTGCTGGAAATTGGTAAGCTGTTGAATATCGTTTGATTGGTAGTTTGTACCTCATCCTTATTGTTAGCTTTGCAAGTGTCAATGTTTCGAGAGATAGCGTCAGCTTGCTGAATATGTAGGATCATGGATGCTTTTTCACAGTACTCTGTTTGGGCTTCTTCCCTTACCTACTTATTGTAGTCCTTCCTACTAAATGCAATTTCTGCTCCACATGGGAGCTGAATTATGAGATTGTTATTTACACACTGTCTCTTTGATTGCAGATGGTGATTCTTTCAAGTTGACCAATACTACTCTTACATCTGGGAAGGAACAAAGTAAAGGGAGCAATGGGACCGCCGGGCCAAGCCAAGAGCCTGCGTGGCTAAATTCTGTTTTTCCAGAAAAGGCCCCTCAGTTGGAAATACCTGCTAGTTTACTTCCTAGCTATAGCTATGTCCGGCATGATAAACGCATTGTGGACTTGGAGTTGCAGACAAGTAGTACTCTGAAGGAGCCTCTTTTCGACGAGTTGGAGAGTATTGTGAAAATTAAACTTGCAGAGGCTAAAATGTTCCAGGCACGAGCTGATGACGCCAGAAGAGAGGCCGAGGGGCTGCAGCGCATAGCAATTGCAAAGAACGAAAAGATTGAAGAAGAGTACACCAGTAGAATAGCAAAGTTGCGGTTGGCGGAATCAGAGCAAATGCATAAACAGAAGCTCGAAGAACTGCAGGCTATAGAACGAACGCATCTCGAGTACTCCAATATGAAGAGGAGAATGGAAGTGGAAATTAGAGATCTTTTAGTGAAAATGGAAGCTACAAAGCGGAACCTTGCTGCGTAAATTGGCCGATGAACTAATTTTTCTGTCGATTCGTCATCTTTTTCGCAGGTAAATTACATCCCTTCAGTTCGGAAATATTGTTTCTAATGTAGTCTAAGGCTCTGATCCACAGTAATTGTTTGTTTTTAGGTGTTTTTTTTTTTTTCAGAAATATTTGTTTCTGTTAATTAGCTTTGGGAACAACTAACCAAAATTATGTACAGAGATTGATCTCTTGTGCTGTAAAATCAATCTCCAACTTGATGGAAATTATCTTAAAAGAGAGATTATATTGAATATTAAGTATGCTTTATTTTTTTCTACTTGTTAGGCTTCACAGCGTTAAAGCGCAGGGTTTTAATGTTGTTTGCAATAATTACTTGAATGATTATTTTTTTTAGAAGATATTGTTGATCAAACGTTGTTTGGTCTGGTATCAGACGTTTTGTTTTGGTACTCTGCATGATTGTTTGGTTGATTAAGGAAGTATTCTTAGTAGAATAATCATCTTTTGAACTGTTTCTTCAATTTTCCACTTACTTTCCAGGTTTCTTTTTATTGGCCTTTTTTTTTTTTTTGGTGAATTCTTTTTTTGGCTTTGGTATATATGTAATATGATGATTCCTTTTTCTTTTTCTTTTTTTCTTTTTTCTTTTTTTTTTCTTTTGTTTCTGATGCAACTACTATTACAAGTATACTTGTTGCATCAAAAATTTGATTATTGGCTTCTTTTTTTTAATTTTCTTTCTCCTAAACATTTTCTATGTTTCAAACGTGTCCCGTTGTAAATACTTTTTCTCCTAATTTAGTTTAAAAAAAAAGCATCTGAATTATATATATTTAAATATTATTGTACTAATATTACAAAAATTAATACTAGATCAAATGACACACATAAACACTAAAGTTTATGTCTGGTTATGAGGGGAAAAATTGTCATGGACAATGGATGAAAAAAAATGTTATTACTTGGGTAATTGTCTCATCTAGTCCTAAGGCACCACGGGTTGGTTTTTGGTTCAAACCCTCTAATTTTAAATTTTTGGTCCTTTACTTTTTCTCTTTGCTTTTCCCTTAATTAATTTTTGGAAAAACGTCACACATTTCTTATGAACTTTGTCACTAGTATTAATATGTCCAATGAATTATGAAATATATATATTATACTTCATGAATTATAACATATGTATTACATTATCTTCGCAATTAGTTGTCATTAATTTTTTCGTTATCTTTAATATCAAAATATCCCGTGATTTTTAATATTTGTGTTAAATTACCCTCTGATCTTTAATATTTATATCAAACGGTCTCATTTATTTTAATTTAATTATAAATATTGTACAATTATCTAATAATTATTAATTTTTTAGAACATTTAAAATAAATATATATTTATTATAATGAAGTGATATGCATTATTTTTTAACACACTTTTTTTTCTTCTTTTACTTATTTTAATTTAAGATTATTTAGGTTATGAGTTTACTTATGCGTAATCATAATTAATAAGACTTAGATGCATGATTTGGATTTCAAATACGCTATTTACTTGGCCTACATAATTTGAAATCATAATCATAATAAATTTCATTCACGAATTTGTTTAAACTCATAATGATAATAACAATTGTAAATTTATTATAATACCCATTTTTAGTTATATTTTTTAATTTAAAAAATGATTAGTTTGCATATTTTGATACAGTATTATCAATCGTAATTAAACTAAAAATTATAATATTAGGATAATAAAATAAAGAATATAATTTATGTAGTTTTTTTTTAAGAAAATCAAAATATATGTATATTTTAATTAAAATAAGCAAAAAAAAAAAAAACAAAAAAGTGGGCAAAAAAAAAAAAGATGCATTTTCTTTTAGTAGAAAAAATAATTTTTTTACCTATTCTAAAAAATTTGGGCAATTATACAATGTTAGATAAATAAAATAAGATAGATGTGATAGTTTGACAAAAATATTAAAGATCGCGAGATATTTTACCATAAATACAAAGATCATGGGGTATTTTGACACAAAAACAAAGTTCATTGGGCATTTTGACATTAAAGATAATAGAAAAACTAATAACAACTAATTGAAGGGATAAATTGACACAAATGTTAAAGTTCATGAGGCACAATAAATACAATTCATAATTTATGGGCTATATTGATATTAATGACAAAGTTATCGAGAGAATTTATAATATTTTTTCTTTTATTTTTCATTTTTTTTTAGCTTTCCCTTAAAATTTTATATGTTTTAAATTTACCTCGTAAAAATACTCTCTTGATTTGTTTCTCGTTAAAATAAATTTTGTCAGACACATCATTTTAATATTTCTATACCATCTTTTCTAGATATTTAAAAAAAAAAAAAAATGTGACCTTGTGGATTTCTTTCTACTTTGTACGGATCGTAAAGATGTTGGTCGAAATAAATTATATAAGAACTTCAATAAGCTTAATACGTGCATATGCATTCAAAATAATATATGTGATTCAACTAATATAGATGTATTATATATAAACACAAACATACACACACGTGATAAAGTGACATTGGATACTTATCCAAAGAAAAGAAAGGTGAGAATGGATAATAATGCTATGTATAAAACATTTGCTGAAACAAGACTAGCTTCGATAATGATTGTAGATAATTAATTGGCTCCAATTCTCCACCATATAAAGTCTTTCTTGATAATTTATATTATTAATAATCCGAAATCTGTACCTTCTGTCAAGGTTGGTTTCATATGCACAAGATGTGAACCCAAACCCAATTGGAAGTATATTAATATTTCACGAAATACACGTCTGCAGATTATGATAAACTATACCCTAAACTTCTAAGGCACCTCCACTAACTTTGTTCTGTTCCACAAATCAGATAAAAGTTTCTCCTGATTTTACATATAAATAATATTATGGGTTAAATAAACAATGACGGTCACTATAACCCCAAATATTAAGCGGAAACAAATAGACTAAACCTCAACAAATATTGTCCTATTTTATTAAAGTTTTAACAGCAAATTTTAAGTTGAAATTAATGGTGAGAGTTCATACCAGTACATTATATATATTTCAAAAATGTTTGAGCAGTAGGTACGTAGTTACACCTACTAATAAATCACTACACTAGTCTTACTATTCCACTAATATTCCCAAAGTCTATTATTGAGCCTTTCTCTCGCTCTCTCTCCCTTTTGTGGAAAAAAAAATCGAAAGGCGGTGGCAAAGTCTCAAGAAAGGAGGACCCGCTTGTTCCACTGGTCGAATCAACGTCCAGAGTGCCAGGAATACGACAAAACTTTCCCCTTTTCCTACACCTTCCCACTCTCTCTCTCTCCCTTATTATTTGTCAGCTCCCACTTTTCCCTCCTGTGCTTTCCACTCCTTCGTCGAGAAGGGTTTGCTTTTTTTACTTTAAAAAATAAAAATATAAATAAAAATGAAAAATAAAATCCTAGGTAGGACTTAGGGTCCGTTTTCATCGCTTTTAGAAACAGTATTTTAAAATTTTTGATATGATTTAAATTTTAAAAATATATACGTGATAAAAATAAACTGTTTTCAATGAAAATATGTAAAAATTTAAAACGTATTCGGAAAAAAAATTAACATAAATCTTGTTTTGTTTTTCGTAAAAATTCTTTGTAATTTGACAAACAAAAAAAAAAAAAAAGGAATAACTGATTTTAATTTAAAATGATAAAATCACATACTTTTAAAGTTTAAATTTTTTAAAAATATTTTAAAAAATAAATAAAAAAGTCTGAAGGAAAATAACAAAAACATTTGGAATCAACTTTTTCAAGAACCACCACAAATGGGGCCTTATTATGAGCAGTTTTTTTACATCAAATCAATGTCAAATTACCAAGTATGTCAATTTAGTGCATAGAATTCTCTTGATATTAATTTGACAGAGTGTTAAATTTTTTCTTTTTGGGATCAATTATAGATTAGAGTTTTAAGGTGGTTGTTGTTTATTTTGATAGTGTTAAATTTTTTTCTTTTTGGGATCGATTATGGATTAAAGTTTTAAGGTGGTTGCTGTATATTTATGTTATGAAATTAAGAACAAAATAGAATAAGCAACAAGAAAATCAGAAAAATAAAAGCACAAATATTTATATGAAAAACTCAAGATGGAAAACAAAAATACAGATAGAAAAAAAGAAAATTCACTAAGTTAAAAGATCAATACAAGAAGGCGCATCTATCGTGAATTAATATAATAATAAATTTTAAAATTACATCATATATATATATATATATATAAATCCTACAAATTTCTCATAATTAAAACTCTGTTGCACCGTAAATTTTTCAGACAGACTACTAAATTTTTCAGACATACTAAACAGAATTTGAGTGACCAACCTCTAATAATTTAGTCCTTTAGTCCTTGGTTCATTCGTTTGCATGATTCCTAAACGTTCATTGTGAGATTTTTTTTAATAAGTAATGTCTTTAGATATAATATTAGAATATGACTGGCACTGATTAATCATTTATGATAAAAGCAAAAAAAAGATTATGATGAATTATATTTGATCTACATCCGCGATGCAAACGAAACTGTCGGTCGTCATTATTAACTAGTGCCATATAGACTATTGAAGACGGAAAAAATAATCTAGACAAAATAAGAAAAGAATATCATATTTGAATTACAATTTGGAATGAGAGAGAAAAAATTATGGCAAAATATATACCGGATTTTAGAAAAATATTGTTGGATAGATTACTAACCGAAAGGAATATAGCAAAAAACGTTGATGGTAGAATACGTCTTGAATTCTAACTCTAATTTTTATTACCCCAGATCCGTCTTTGGATTCTAACTTAATATTGCCTGAGTAGATTACTAATTATTGAAAGAAATTCAGTTGTGTAACAGAAAAATTAATCATGGAATTTGGTGTGCATTTTTTTTTTCCTTTTTTTTTCAACATAGTATTGATTATCAAGCACTAAATTAGTTTTAAACATTTGTCATTCAAACCACAACCACATATTACATTTTCGTTCTCAAAATGTGTTTTTAGTTAAAATAAAACAAAATTAAAGGAGCGAAGTTTTAAAACTTCACGCCGACAATTCGTATTCAATCATAAAAACTACAATAAATAAGGAGAGAACTGAAGTCTTGTCTTAATAGATAATAATAAACTTGCCCAAAAAGGCTACAAACCAAAAGAGTAACAAATTATGAAAATTAAGCATGAGAAAAATAAGAAACTGGAAAGAGTAAATAGATAGATTAATATTTCCAAAGCCGATTGATGAGGTGAGAAAGGAACAGCCGAGACCGGGCCTTTTTTACAGTCATCAACCGTTTGGATCACCAGGTAATATTTAAAAAAAAAAAAAAAAAAACAAACAAACAAACAAAGTACTAGTAAGAAACTTTCTTTGTGACGACCACTTTAGGGCTGGTTTGAGGCTTGGAGTGATGAACAACCTTTTTATGAGTCGAACTTACGACATGTGTGTTCTTCACGGCAACCCCCTTTGCTTTGATCTCTTGTTGAGTCATCACCTTTGTGTTTTTCACCACAACCTCGGTTGCCTTATTACGTTGTTGTTGTTGGTGATGGTGCTGGTGGTGCTGCGGTTGTTGTCGATGTTGTTGTCGTTGTGGTTGAGAAGTAGAACCGGTTTTCACGACAACCGCACCGTGGCCTTGATGATGATTTGTGCGCTGAGGCTGAGGAGGAGGAAGAGGAGGAGGCTGTGGTTTTTTCTTGGGTTTGTTGTTGTTGTTGTTGTTGTTGTTGTTGATGATTACTACCACAGACATTTTGAGACAGAGGATATATATATTATTTGCTCTTCTTCAGTGTTTTCTGGGTTTCAGACTTCAGATGTTGTTGATAACAATGTGTAGAATGTTGTCATTTATAGGACAAAGTGAGGCTTACTTTTTTTTTTTATATTTACCCAATGACAGTGAGACTCACTTTTTAATAATGAGGTTCCTGCGTGGGAAGGGAACCGCGTGGGTTCTTTGGCCTTATTTATTTATTTCCTGAATTAAAAACTTTTTTACTTTTTTACTTTTTTTTTTTCCCCAAGTAAAAGCAACTCGTAAGGACATGCAAGAAACAACAAAATGTGTCACTTAAGTTATAATGGGAAGACAGAGCACTCGCTTGACTCGTCCAATCATGTAATAGTCAAGGAGTCAAAAAGTCCAGCACCTATAATGTTTCCTTACCAAGGAAGGAAGGAAGGAAGGGTCCGTTTCGTTGGTGTTTAGAAATTCAATGTTAGGGAAGAAATTAAGGTCCGTTTGGTTGGTGTATTTGAATGGTAACATTTTGATGATAACTTTTGAATAAAATATTTAAACAAAAACATTTGTATCGTTATTCAATTTGACGCTTGGATACACAAGATCTAAACATAATAATTTGAGTAGAAATATTTGAATGTGTGTTTTCATAGATATCGAAAATAGTTGTAACAAATCTTATTAAATGTCTATATATGGTAGATTTTAATGGGAAATATGAATAAAGTTTTGTTTCCCTTTTTATTTTGAATGTGTAGAAAGATAATTGTTTCAGTCTAATTTGAAACACTAAAAATTTCATTTTTTAAACTTAGACGGAAGAGTGAGAAAGATTTAGCATGCGTTTGGTGCAAATATTTGGATTGTAGAATTTGAATTTGAATTGATTATGTGTTTATCGATAAATTTGAATTTTGGAGTTAAAAAGTGTAAGAACTTAAAATATGTTCGGAATAAAACATTGATATGAAACTTGTTCGTTCGTTTTAAAATTCTACGTAATTAAAAGAAAAATCTCATTTGGATTTGTGTATATAAAATTATGAATTTTTAAAGTTTGAATTACAAAACTATGTGAATAGTAAAACTGAGAAAAAAAAAAAAAACAAAGACAAAAACAAAAACAAAAATTTGATTATAATTTTAGGGTTTGAACCCAGATATCAAACATGCACTTAGATTGATATTGAAGCCTAAGTTGGGATAGTTGCACTTATTTCCACCTACTATGATTTACTTTGGGATGTTGATAAAGACGGGCAAATCGTATTCCACATATTTTTAATGACTGGTTAAAACACGTAGTAATTGAAGTTTTTATGATGTGAAACAGGTATAATAACGTATCAATATATATTAATAGAATAAATTATTCTATAATAGGTATAATAACATATCAATATATATTAATAGGTATAATAACATATCAATATATTGTCGCATTGGTAATGAGATTGTTTAAGACTCCGTTTGATGAAATGGTTTGAGTTGAAATTTTTAAGTTTGAATTTGTTGATTTTTTAAAAATTAGTTATAATTTTTGTTGACTTTTCAGAAATAAACAAAAGTTGAGATGAAAAATTTTAGTTTAAAATATTTCACCAAACGAAGCATAAGTATAACTTGTTGAATTTAAATCCATTAATATAGGCTCCGTTTTGTGAAATGATTTGAGTTGGTTAACTTTTTAAAAACTAGTTATAATTTTTATTGACTTTTCAGAAAAATATAAAAATTGAGATGAAAAAATATAATTTAGATTAAGTTAAACCTGATCACCAAACAGGACAATATCAAGTACAAAGGGAGAAAATATATTATAAAAAAAATGATGCAACTCTTCGTAGCAAAGGAACTTAAATGATTACATAGAATACATTCAAAATAACAAAAGTAACTATAATAGTCTTCTTTTGTAATTAAAATAAAAAAAAAGGAAGAGAGAGAAAGAGTCTTTACAACCCATTTAATTTATAGGGAAAACCTAAAGAAAAAAAATCAAGAAAAAAGGAAAAATAATCCAAACCACAATTAGATTCGGTCATAGTTAAGAAAATTAGAGTTTTCGGTGATAATTTAACTAAGATTAGAAACCTTAAAAGATAAAATATTGTCGGATGTTGAGTTTTAAAACAAAATAAAAAATGAACAATTAAACTGTTTTAAGAGAGAATTTTGGAGGGTCTTCTTCATTGAATGAAAAATATATATGTATTTTGAATGGAATGGAAAATATAAAATGAACTAATGTTTAGAAGAAAGAAAAATGAGCATAGTATGAATTAAAAAAAAAAAAAAAAAGAAGAAAAATATACATTTGGATTCATTTTGAAGTAAAAATTTTTTATCTTAAAATGATGTGTAAGTCACCCTATGTTAGTTAAACTTGATCCTTAACATCAGTTTAAAAAAAAGGGGGGGACTTTTTTTTTTTTTTTAACTAGAAAAAACTTTTACACAAAGTTAAATATATAAAAAAAATTGTAAGTTATAATGACAATTATATAAAATGTTTTAATTTTTGGCCTCCTTTTAAGAAGCCTCAAAATACTTTTTTAAAAAAAAAAGTGAGAATACTAGCAATAGAATTTGAACATGTGGGAGGCCAAGCAACTGCCAACGAAGCAAAGCAGTTGTTATGTTGTTATGCAAGAGGAAGGACAATTATTTAAGGGGAAAAAAAAAGGGAGAAGGCAACAAAACGGTGCATACTTAACCATAAAAAAAGAATGGTGGATTTTTATCCACTTTAAAGATCCGTTTGGTGAAATGATTTGAATTGAAAATTTTAAATTTAAATTGACTAATTTTTTAAAAATTAATTATAATTTTTATTAATTAAAAAAAAGATAAAAATTAATATGAAAAATATGAATTTAAAATATAATAACAAACGGGTCATAAATCTTCTATCTTATAATCTGATTTTTAAAAATACGATTTCAGACGTTGTTCCTTATGATGTCATATTATACTTTTCTTGGGTACATTAATTAGCTGTTCGTATAGTTTCACTTCTAGGTGATTATTGTTTATTTTGTTTTTGTTTTTGTTTTTTTTTCCTTATATTTATGTAACTTTTGCTTTTTTATTAATTATATAATTGGAGAGCTTAGCATGAGATGAACTTACTCTGGTGAGTGTCAACTTAATTTAGATGTGCTAATTTCTCTAGTGATATTTTATAGAGGAGTAAATGTGTGGGATTTAATGTTATTTTTTTTCATGAATAAAAAGAAAATAAAAATACAATACAACCTTTTAAGATATCTATGTATATGCTTCCGAAAGAGTGAACATAGTGGTTAAGAGCTTGCTTTTTAGATACTTATTAAGAAAAAGAATAATTGATCTAAATAATTCATGAATTTTTTAAAAGATGACACTTTGGTCTTTTTTTTTTTTTTTATCATACTGACTTTAAACTTTCTAAAAAAATGATGATTTGGTCTTTTTCGTCTAATTCTGTTAAAAAACTCACGAAATGATCACGTGAGAAGTATGTTTTTTATTTTTTAAAGGAAAATACCCTTAAAAACATGAAAATACATTTATTTATATCAATTAAAAAATTTTAAAAAAATTAAAAAAGAGAGAAAGCTGAATTAAAAATCAAACCCATGTCCCCTTTCTATCTCTCTCTCTCTCTCTTCCCCTCCCCTCCCCTCCCTCTCTCCCATAGGTTCAATCTCGGCGTCAAACACCGGCCGTCCCCCCCTCCCCCAAATCCGACTCCGAAGACCGAGAGATCTTCTTTCGACCTCCCCTCGTCGATATGGATTTCGGCCCCCCCATTCCATCGAGGGTGATCCGGATTCGAATTTAAGGCAAATTCTATCTCTCTCTGCAAATTCCCGAATACAAAGCAATCGTGAAGAAGGAAAGAACAAACATTACACACTTGGCCGTGACTTGAATTATTTGTAGTCCAAGACATGCATCTTAGGGACATCAATTTATTTACCAATTTAAAAATTTGCAATAAATTGGCCATCTTTAAAGTGACAAGTGAAACCCGATGGCATCTAGGAAGGGACCGCTACTTCCTTTGAACCCAACAATTAAGCCCTTTTCAATGGATAAACTGAAACGTGTTCATTTTTCTTTTCTATATGGTCAAAACGTTCTCTTGTCAGTCTTGAATGTTAGCGAGCGTATGATTTCAGTCCTTGTAGCCATCAAATTAGCAGTACCAATGTGCCCACTCACTCTGACGGAATTGTAGTTGAATCTAGATCAATATTTCAAAGAACAATCAAATGAAAGGCAAAAAATAGAAAATTATATGTAAGACAGATATCTCTATATATATATATATATGATTGCAAACATAACCTGGCAGATAATTTCACACCTGAATTTATTAAAAAGTGTGAAAGAAATAAATAAAAAATATTAAATAACTAACCTTCACATTTGTCATGCGATAAGAATGTGGACTAGTATGTTTGGGTCCTGCGAAGGGCTAACCATTCAAATCGTAGACCACACTAAAAGGATCCGATGGCATGAAGTCCATGTGAAAGCTCGAGATTTCTCGGATTCGAGTGTAGGACCCACCGTCCCAATCCCCACCACCATGGCCCTTCTACAATCGTCTGCGTTTTCCCAATGGCCTGCAAATTACATATAAATCTTCAAAATTACATATATAGTCTTGGGGGGGACTTCATTCAATAAAATTGGGGCCTCAGGTTTTTCACTTGAGCTGCCATCAATTATTGCTGGGGTTTCTGATGTCCTGTCTTGATCATGAGTTGGACTTACTACTTGTGCAACGCTTCGATTAATGAAAGGTCTCGTATTATTATTGCATTTATATATGTATATATATATATATATTTCTATATGCAATTGTATTTATTATATACTCGCTCACACAAGAAATCATGAACTATAATATTCTCATAATGCAATTGGCAACATATTTATATGTATTTGTCATATTTATTGCATGCAATTGGCAATTATTATTATTATTATTTAAATATTGCAATTGGCAATACATATTCGTAATTATACCAAGTCAGACTCAATTTGTTGGCATCTTATAATTAATTAACTTGATGGACTAATAAGAATATCAACAACCACTCCATAATGCAAGGTATTGAAGATATCATATTGAGAGGTCAATGCTATGAATCAACATCCACTTTAATATGTTTTGTTTTTTGTTGTTGATTTTTGATACTCAATGTCAATATCATAATGACGAGGTCAATACGTTACGAAATAATATAGAGTGAATATGTTCTTTTTTTTTTTCCCCTCAATAACAGGTCATTTTGACAGTGACTCAAATTTTTTGTGCATTTATTTTAATTTAATATCTTTATTATTTCTTGTCAATTATGCGTGAATATATCAACTAATTCCATAACTAGAATTGGTCAATAAAGTATAGTAATTCAATCAATATGAAAATACACCACTAATGACGAATTGATGAATATTATGTGTATTTCAAATAACTAAATCCATAAATGTGTAATCCAAAAGTTTTAAACGAAATTTTTTTTAAAAAAACTGCTTGCAGAGATTAAAAGAAAAATGGAAGAGAGATTCGAAAAAACGAACAAACTCAAAGAAGGAAGCTGGACACTAGGGGGGGAAAAAAACTAATTAAGGAAAGAAAATCAAATAAACGTGCATTCAGAAAATTTTAAACGTAATTTTAATTTAATTGATATATTTAAAATTTTCAAATCAGTTTAAAAAGTAGTGGAATAAAATGAGGGTTGTTTTTTTCCTTAAAAAAACACACCAAAAAAAAAAAAGTGACCAAAACAGTTTTTATAAAAAAAATGCCTCTCCAAAAAAAAAAATTGAAAAGGTGCATTCGATTCATTAATTAAAGTTTAAAAAAAAAATTTTGATGTGCAAAAGCAGATTGTGGAAGGGCATATGTGGACAAGAAAATAATTGAAAGTCAAAATTCGTTCAAATTTGTAAATAAGTTATTTTTTAGACATATTTTGAATGGGGGACTCAAAAATGACCATTTTGTGTAAATATTTCATATATATACGGAAGAGTTTTTAATATCTATTGTGTTTTTGTAATCATAGATGGTTATAAATTATAAAAAGTAGAGCTTACATTATTTACATTTAAGAATCTGACATTCTTCATTACTTGTTATAACAAGTTAAATAATCAATTTACTTTGAATATTAATTAAAAGATATTTTTATTTGAGGTGGATAAATGAATATGTGGAATTCAAAATCCAATAACTAAATATAATTTGTTTTCTTTTTTTAATTTTTTAATTTCCATTTTTATTTTCTTACAACATTTTTTTGATAAATTTCTTTAAAAATTTTCATATGGCCATTGCATATTTGATTGACGCATACATAATCGCAAACGGAGGAATTTTTTTTTTTTTTAACATAAAGACCAATATAACACATACTTTTTTCTTTTTTAGGATTTTTTCCCTTGGAACTCCGCTTCTCTAACGTATTCGCTGTCGTATCTAATAGGTTTCCCCATAAATGAGTTCTTATACAGAATTAAAAATAAAATAAAATAAAATAAAAACTACAATTGCATAATATAAAGCCATAACAGAATTAGAGATTGAAAAATAAAAAAATTTGAAATGGAAACGAACCACGATGATTCAAAAATCAGAGAATAAATCCTTAATTTATATTCTATTTAATTTATAAAAAAAACCTCTAAAAAAGCCATATCAACAAGTTAAGAACAAGTTGTCTATCTAAAATTGTACGTTTTTTTTAAAGAGAGATTTTATTTTATAAAAAAAAATACACAAGACACAAATGAACCTAAACACAAAGGAATTCGACCTCGAATCAAAGACTGGATCCACCAGTAAAGACTAAAATAGCATGTGAGTGTATACAATTACCGATACTCAAATGGAGAAGACATGCTTGGCAAAGAAATTTCGAGCTTGACCATTGCTCGTTAAACAATACCAAAACAATTGATGGACTAGTTCAGTCAACTGAGATCAATCCCCACGTAATAGAGGCACTTACACCACGGTATCCGATAACAAACGGATAAGAGATACTACCGAAGCAAAAATACCAGGGTAAATAAAACACACACACACACACAAAAGGAGTGGAGACATCAACGCCCTTATTATAACAAAAAAAAAAATCCAATGATAGCAAGCCATCGCCCATCGAACGAAAGCCAGATTTGAGCGAAGCCATCCCAGAAGGACAACCCACCTCTAAGATAGGTTAAATCCATCCTAACGTATGCGCCACTTCACACACAGCCACCATCACGAAAAAGCCGACATCGAAATTAATGAGTCCGAGAACTGAACTTCAGGGTCGGAAGCCCGACAATGCACTCGGAAATGGTGCCAAAGCTTTGGCCAATTAGTGTAACTTTTTTCGGTATCCAAAGAGAGAAAGAGAAAGCCGAAAAATCCTTTTGCTTTTTTTTTTTTTTTTTTTCGAAATTGTATTTAATGACTTTTATAAATTCAATAGTCATTAATTGTTACAATTTTTATTTTTTATTTTTACCATTCATTACAATCAAACTTACGTGTATAAATGTATTTATAAATCCCATGACAGTGAATATCTGGACGGAGATAGTATCACGTCCAGATATTATCACAGCCTGTAAACCTAATCGGAGGTTGTCGGAAAGTCAACACAAGGCAGATCTGATGTGGCAAAGTTCAATATCCAGCTTCAAACAATATTAGGAAAGAGTTATGAACTCGATGTATAGTTCTATCTATTAACACATTTTACCGTGGACTACTGCTCATGATTTTCCTATTCTTTCAATAAATCTCCTTTTTTAATTACAAAAATTGAGAACGCCGAAAGACAGCTATTCACGTGGGTTTGAATTTTCAGGGTGCGGTCGATTTCATCAAATTGAGTTTTTAGATATTAAAGTCTGTTAATTATTTTTTAAATATTAGTTATGATTTTTGTTAATTATTTTTTTAAAAGAGACAAAAAATAAGATTAAAAAAAAAAAAACTTAAATCTAAACTGATAGGACAAACACATACTTAATAAGCTTGTAAAAGGCCTTTCGATCATCAGGCATTTTGTTCAATTCTCTTTTGAAAGTATTCAATTCTGTTAATTTATTTTCAAAAATATAAAACGGGTTCCATCTATTTTTGAGCAAATATATGATTGTTGATTTCAATATTCGCTTCAGAACTTTGATCTTCTGCAAAATTTTGAACTACTAAATCTCTTAGAGAATGCGCTTGGAGCCACCAACACGAGTTTTCTTATTGCACCTGACTTTGCGCCATCAGTCAATAAGAACAGTCGAAAACTCAATTTGCAACGGTTGAGAACTAGATAACCCTTTTCTGATATAAAATAAAATTTATTCAAGTATTGATTTAGAGGAAGGGAGCTTCAATTTTTATTGATTTTGAATTTCAAAATCTTCCAGAATTTTGCAAGAAATGTTCTTCAGTGGGTCATCATGTCTTAGGCATAATCGGATTACTAAAACGGAGGTTCAAAATTAAGGATGATTATTAAAACCAGTACCTGATTCTACTTTTCTTGTTTTATTCTGCATTCAATTTTTTTTTTCATTTGACTTGGGATAAAAATAATGATAGGTAGGATATATATTTACGCAGTTAAAACAAATAAATAAAGGATACACATAGGAAGCTTCATACATATACGTATATATATATATATATATATATATATATATAGTGCACAAGTGGCTTCAAAATCCTTAGGTCGTCCTTTTGGAATTTTTAAATGAAGAAACTCTAAGCTATGAAAGGAGAAATCATCTTTGTGTAATATGAAAAATGATATGGAAAATAATATGAAAAATGTATGAAAACAATATTTTTCAAAAATCATTACAACTTGCTACATTTGTTGATACTTTTTTCGGTTATATATGAAACATGTTTTTCAAATATATTTGACAAACAACTTTTTTTTTTAATTCAAAATAAAAAACTTTTCTTGAATAAGTCAATACTATTTTAAAATTACGTTTCAGATGGCAAACCAAGACCTGTTCTCAGTTTAGCATATAACAAGATATTTTCTTTCCTCCTAAATGTACAGATTTAGACGAAACGGCATCTAGATTTTTATTTTTTATTTTTATTTCATCTCGTTGTGTTTCATGATCAACACAGTCAGCGGGAGTTTTGTCCAAGAAAACCAGAACCTGACATTTGCCACAAGATTACAAATTAGAATATTTTATTTCTCTCTGTAAGTCCCTGGATTCAAAGCAACCACGATTGTAGGTCTTATTCACATAAATTTGTAAAAAAAAAAAAATTTTTTTGAACAAAAAAGTACAGATTTCAAGTAGGTTCGCACAAATCCGTCTAAATTTATTAAAAATAAGAAAATTACAATTAAGGAGTCTTAATTCATGAAAAAAAAAAAAAAAAACATACCCAAGGGGCTACAAACTCAAGGATAGCAAATAAAAATCAAGCATGAGAAAAGAAACTGAAACACTGATAAAATAGATAATTATTCCAAACCGATTGATGAGATGAGAAAGAAGAGCTTTGAAATTAAGCCATCAATCTTGATAATTATAAGACTTATTCTTAGAAACCTTACTTGTAAGACACTCTCTTTTCCACGACCTTTGTTGTCTTCTCTATAGGCTTGTAATAAACGATCTTTTCTTGAGTTATCTTTGTGTTTTGGACGACAACCGCTTCTTTGCCATGACGATGAATCTTTTGTTGAGAAGTAGTGATCTGTTTTTTCTCCGCTACAACAACTGTTTCCTTGCGTTGAGTTATCTTCTCTGTTGTTTTCACAACCACCCCATGATTTTTATGATGATGAGACACGGCATGTGGTTTTTTGTTGGTGAGAGACATAATTTTGGGGGGATATGTTATTATTTGCAATTCTAGTGTTTTGCTAATTTTCAGACATGGCAAATATATGAGAGCTATATATAGTGTAGAAATCAGACACAATGGATGTGAGTAACCGCGTGCTAAATTAAAAATAAAGAACAATACACGCTTTCAAGAAAACTCTTTTCATATATATATATATATATATATATAAACTATCTATGAATTATTTTGATGTATATCCCTAAATTCTAGAGTCATTTTTATTTTACTCATTAAATTTTAAAAACTCTCATTTCATGCACATGAGCTTTGAATTAGCCCACTTAACCTTTTTTATTAAAATTTTAGTTTAAATTAAACATAAAAGAGTGAGTTTAGTGTAATTATTTAGGGTTTTTTTTGTTTATTTTTAACAATAATATCATAACAGAATGAGTTTAATAATAGTAATTCTTCTGTTTTTTCTAATATGTTTTTAATCAAAATTGTAACAAAATGAGTTAAGTGAAATAAATTCAAAGTTCAATAAATAATTGAGAGTTTTTAAAATTTAAAAGATAGAATAGATGTTTAGAATTATAGGTAAAATCATCATAAGTATGAGTGTGTGTATATATATTACGGGAGATAAAGGTACTTGCTTCGCCTATTGTTGTTTATTTATTTATTTATTTGTATAAATTTGTTGATTATTAATCACCGTCTCAAAGTCTTGGTCATCAAAAATAATAATATGTACCTCTTTCGAGGTTGGTTCCATTGATAAGGCTGAAACTTTGTGACTTCACCAATACATAAATTAAAGGATGATAACGGTACCTCAAACTTCTAGGAAAAAGAGAAGTGGGCCACATCTCAACTAATATTCTTTGAATATTCCATTACGTGTGAGCTACGTTTCAAGAAAGTAAAGTTGGGAACTTTCGAAGGAAATTGTTGAATGACCCCACTTTTACTCAAAATATACTCTTACAGAGTATGGCATTTGTCAATGCATCTCAGTTTTTCTTCTAAATTGAATATATATATATATGTATATATATATATATATATAGTCTATAAATTTTGACGTATCAAAATTACGTCAAAATTGGGACATAAGGATCCCGAAATAAATAGAAATGGTCAAATTTGAGTTTGAATTCATTGAATCAATCCATCTTTACCGTCTTTTCCTTCTTTCTTAATTAAAATTTGTTGACATGTATGATGGAACAAAATTTTGTCAAATACTAAATGAAACTTCATGAATCGAAAAATAAGATCAAAAAAATAAAATTATCAAAAACGTTAAATAAGAATATAATAAAATACAAAAATTTTAAGAATAAAACATAAAAAAATCAGAATCGTGTATAATTATCTTAAGATTTTTTATTGAGAAATATATCTGTAATATTTTTCTTCTTAATCAGATGAAATTTTCAGTACATTGAAGATGAAAGAGTTTAAGTATTTCTTTTATTACAATAAATTAAATCTTGTTACCATCAAATGAATTAATTCACATTAACTCGAGACATTAAATGCTTTAGAAATAATCATATGTCTCTTAGTTTTTCCTATTGAAAAAACCTTTTGTGTACCGACTCTTGGTGTTCCGAGTCTTATTACTCCAGGTATTTGGTGTTTCGGATCTTGGTGCTCCGAACATGTTTAAGTCCAATTATTATGGAGCCTAAAATAACACCCAACATATTGAATGAAGCAAGCAAAAAAATAGAAAGTAATCAATACTGTTATCATAGTCAATGATCAATTGGAATAAATTTAGGATATGTATGAACGTTTTTAATACACGTTAGGGGGGGGGGGGGGGACAAAGGATAAGCTTAATATATATAATACACAAGTTGCTTCAAAATTCTTAATTCAGTCTTTTGGAATTTGGCCAGGGATCAGCCTTTTGGAATTGTAAAATGAAGAAAAATCTAATCATAAAATATAAAATGGGTTAGAGAGGAATTATCCAACTTTAGTTAGAAAAAGAATGGAATACCACACCACATGCGGTGAGGATTCGGAAAATCATATTAAGGAAACAGAATGACCAATGTATACCCTCTCTTGCATTTGCATTTTTTCTAAAGATGAGAATGGAGATTCAAATTTTATACTTTATGGTAGAATTAGATATGAAATAAAGGCAAAATCATATTGTTATATGGAAACAACATATTTCAAACCATCCACAGAAAATGACATCAACCAATAACTAGACTTCATATGTTAAAGGCTTTTGTATTTAACAGTGTCCAAAACTCCAAAACGCTTATCGTTATGTAAAAACAAGGTATTTTCACTAATAACCGTCAACTAAATTAATTACTTACTCCATTTCGGTCCCTTCATTGATTTTCACTTTATAGTTCTAACGCTCCCAAATTCAATAAACTAGAAAGCCTCCAAAATAAAAATTTGAGGAACAATTAAACTTGGACGGGATTGGAGATTTTCTACCTTGGATGAGACAAGAGATTTAGGGAAGAATAGATGCAAGATGCAAATAGATATTTGTAGATATGTCTAATAAATAATACTTGAACGACCCTTTTCTTTTTCATTTTTTTTTAACTTGCTTGAACAACCCTATTGAATGTAAATAGTACCGATCAAATTATCAATTTGTGTTCTTGCTAGATTAGTCTTATTATTGTCCGAGTTTGATTTTGTGGACATCAAGTGTAAAGCTTTAACGTATAAAATATCGGCCAAACCATTTGTTCAAAATTAGGACTTTAGGGAAGAAAAGATGCCCATATAGATGCTTGTCGATATGTCTTGTGCTATGTTTGTTATGAGTTGAAAAGTGGAAGGAAAGAAAAGTTAGAGGGGATTTTAGGATGGAAATTGTTAATTTGGGGTGCTTGGTAAGATAGAATTTTGAATGGAAAGGAAAAGATGGTGGAAGAAGTAGGTCCCACCAAAATCAATCTTCCCAAATATAAAATGATCTTGAGAGAAAAACTATTGACACAAAATATAAAGGTAAAATTACACAATTATCCTCATCTATCAAAATTTTAATCAAAAATGATTGATCGCATAAGGGTAAAATAGTAATTTTGTAATGGTAAGTTTTCAATCCTTTAAGTTTTACTAATACCAAACAAGAGAAGGTAAAATCATGTTGTATCCACCTTCTCATACTAAACAATTAAAAGGAAAATCAAAATCTTTTCTTCTTGCAATTTTCTTTCCATCCTAGTTTTTCTTTCCCTCCTATTTTCTTTCCTCTTACCAAATGGAGTGTTAAAGTGGCATTGGAGGGTTTGGGTAGATTAGGACTTTAGGGCAGCTTCAATTGTTCAAAATTCACCTAAAATAATACTCATATCACTTAAAATGTATCATAATACCTACAATTATTAAAGTGCAACAAGCAACTTGCACATTCAACTAGTCCAAGGTGCAAATTCAAATCCTACACCAATCTCAAATAGTTCAAAGTACACAACTACAAAGGAAAATGAGCAAATATATTTCCTCAGTTTGCTCACACTTGAAAAAACTACCAACAAACCTTAGTCCTCAGCAGAAGAACCATCAGTCTCATCAAAGTCGGAATCATCCGAACCCTTCTCGCTTTCAGAGTCACTCAGCACATACCTTGTCTGCCTGCGGTTCGCCCTCTGCGGCCTAGCTTTCGGAGCCGGAACTTCAACTACTTCATCAACACTCTCGGAAGTTGAAGGAGAAGATGAAGACTTCTCTTCACTTGCAGTTGTTGCCTCATCATCTATATCCTTAGCAACAGCCCTTCCCAACATGGAACCACTCTTCTTGTTGAATGGGGAAGCCCGCATTTTCCTCACTTTCTTGTCCGGCGAAATCCCGGAGTTCTCAGCAGGCTTGAGCATATCTGTCAAGAGCTTCTGCCCCAGCAACTGAGGCTCTTTGTTGGCTCCGCCTCTCCTCTTCGTTGCTGCTGCTGCAGGGCCCTTGGAGGTCGCCGCTTTTGTATTTGCAGCAGGCTTTCTTCCTCCCTTCTTCGCAGCTCCCTTGGCAGGTGCAACGAAATCCTCATCATCGTCAATCTCGTCATCATCATCATCAAGATCAACGGTTTCTGAAACAGTTGCCAACGTTTTCTTCGGTGCAGCAGCCCTTTTGGCAGGTGCTTTCTTCTGGACCGGAGCCTCTGGAACTTCAGTATCCATTTCTGAGAGAGAACAAATTTTAGTTAGACAGAACTCCTTAAATTGGTCAATAAATGCAATTTCTAGGCACATCTCTAAGTCTATCTATGTACAATATTCTCTATTTCAAAACGAACACGCATATCCGGTAAAATGCTATGATGAAGATTTTCTGAAACTTTAATCAAAAGCGAAGACAAGTAAATATGTACCTGTTGATTTATCGGGAGATGATTCAATATTGTAGGCAGCAAGTCGATCTTTCAGCGCAAGTACTTCATCGTCGTCGTCGTCTTCTTCGACAACAACCTGCTTAGAACAATAATAAAAGCTTAGTCACACCATCTTTCTCCGTCATTTTTTTTTTCTTTTTTTTTTTTTAAATAGAAGAAAGAAGGGGAATGTAAGAACGGGACTAACCTTTTTGGAAGCGGCTTTCTTGGTACCAGCCCTGCCTTTTGGTTTGGCTACTTCTGGGGCTTTCTCTGAAAAACCAATAGCATTTCGTATAAGTAAATGGAAAATGGATAGACATATAATAGAAAGCAAGCTTTTTAAAATGCTTACCGATTTCCATTGCTGAATCAAAGATTTGGGTAATTTCTGCAACAGCTTCTGAACTACTGGCCTTCTTAGTATTCTTGCGAGGATTTTTTGGTGCTTGTCTAGAAACTTTAGTAACAGCAACGGTCTTTACTTGGCCTTTGGATTTCTTTCTTGCCTCCTCTGCTTGAGCGTCACTTTTGTCAAGCTCCTGAAACAAATTCAGAACATTAGAAACAAGATGGTGGGCTGCGATATAAATAAAAGAGTGTTGATGATTAAGGGTTCATACATCTAGCTGAGTCAAAAGAGCATCAAGATCTTTGACCCACAATGACTTCGGAGTCGCTTTTCGCAGTTCCTCAACCTCATTGTTGAGCTTATCCCTTTCCCCACATAGTGCTTGGACCTTCTCTAGGGTCAGTGTTCCGATTGCCATGGACAAAAGATACTCATAATTACTGATCCGAACTTCAGTGCTGGCAGCCTCAGAGTTTGAGTTCTCTTCTGCATCCTCGCCATCCTCAGTTGCCCCAGCCACTTCTGGCTCAACAGATTTAGTTTTCTTTGGGAAAGGAGTAAAACCTTTCTGTTGCAACTCGACAAACAGATCAGCTCTCTTTCTGTTGCTCACAACGATCTCTCCCTTAACAACCCCAAGGATAAACCTAACCTTGTTGTCCAACTTCAACAGCTCCATTTCTAGATTATCTAGAAGTGCTTTCTGCATGCAACATCAAAAGCATTCTTAAGTAACCGTAACCTATTTCGAAAATGACTGAACCGTCGACACAATGCTAAACTCACCTTTCTCTTTTCATAAAATTCAAGTCTTAGGTGATAAAATTCCTCAAGAACTGCATAGGCAATGCAAAATGAACAACTAAATTAGTATGGCAACATCAAAAGAAAAATAGTATAGACTTAATTGACATATTTAGGTGATCCACATACTTTGTTCAGGAGTGTCATATTTCTTTATCACGCCATTTGAATCAAACAAGTGCATGTTACTTGTGCTTATGGAGGTGGTCAGTTTAAATTTCTTGAGTAAACCCTCTTGCTTAGCCGCCATTAATGTCTCCTCAGACATGTGGACAAGGATATCCACAGAAATGTGATCACTGTGCTGTGTGAAACCCTACAGCCAGCAAAATGTTCATAAGAAAATAGAGCTTTTTTCAAAAGACATTTAGGCAGACAGCTTAATTGTCAAGGACTTTGGGGTCAGTTTACCTCAATAAAAGGATCCTTGGCTTTGTCATTCCCAAAAGATATAGATTCCAGAAATTCCTTGTAATCTTGAGTCCATCTGCGTAATGGAAGCTCTGTTATCCTGACCGTCGTCTCATTAACTTCTTCGATTATACCACTTACAATGTAGCTTGCATCCTTCAACGATTTCTCTATTGTTCCTTTAAATCCTCGGTACCATGGAATCATTGGCACCATTTCATCACCATCTAGCAGGCGCCTCACATTTGCAACGATATCTCTTGGGTTGTAATTAGGGATGAAAGAACTCCAGCCAGTTCCAATACCCTCACTACCATTGACAAGAACCGTTGGAATGATTGGGACATACCTATATAAACATTGCAAACAATTTTTCAGCAATCTATACATCATCTCCTAACTAAGATAATTCTGTAAACAGTGCATACGAAAAAGTAAATACCAAGTTGGCTCAATGGATTGCCCATCCTCATTCAAGAAGTCAAGAAGGAGGTCATCATCCTTTGGGAAAAGGAACCTTGTGATTGGTGAAAGGCGAGTGTATATATAACGAGCACTTGCATGGTCTTTGCCTCCCTGAAAGTAACAAATTATATTATTAAAACCACTGTGTACAGAATTGTGAAACACACAAAAATTCCATTTGATTTAACTTTAAGACTGTGTGACATAGTTCATTTACCAGGTTACGCGTGCCAAACTGGCCATTTGGCATAAGAAGATTAATGTTGTTGCTACCAACATAATCCTGGGCCATTCCAATGATAGTACCGGCGAGACTCTGCTCACCATGGTGGTAGGCTGAATGCTCAGATACATAACCAGAAAACTGAGCAACCTTTGCTTCTTTGACAAAGTTCCTCTTGAAAGCACAAAAGAGGATCTTCCTTTGACCAGGCTTCAGGCCATCAATCATTGAAGGAATAGACCTTTGTAGATCCGCCAAAGAAAACAATACGAGTTCCTTATGAACAAAATCACTGTACTTTATGAGCTTCTGCTTCTGATCCAGGTGAGTACCAGGCTGCAAAATATCAAGAGAGAGATTATGTGATATAAAAGTTAATTTTCAAATCACAGATTCACAAACACAACTTCTTGATAAAGCATCCTACCTCAAATCGACGGAGCCAATTCTTCCTCTCTTCGATCTTTTTCTTACTAAACGCAAGCTCAATTGCATCCCCATCTTGCTCATCTACCCAAAGAAAATCTTTCTTGTGCTTGTCCAGATTTTGAAAATACTCCCTTCCCTCCTTCGATGTGCTTGTTCCCAACCCCTGGAAATATGGAATGTTGAATAAGTAAATTAACAAATATCCGATGTGAAGTTGAGAAGACTCCCCGAACTCAAGAAGGTTCCTACTTATTACTTGAAAGCACAAACCTTATAGTATTTGATGGACCACCCACTTGCATTACCCCTCAAACTTTCCTTCCATGCCTCATACTCGGGCATAGTATAAAATGCTAATTCCTTCCCATTTTTGTGAGTTGCCTGTGTTAAGTATAGTAGAAAAGTCAAAAGCTAAAATTCAAGAATATATATCATCATAGTGGACATCAAATTAGGTGTGTAAAAGTTGGGTGAAGAGAACGAACCTTTACAATAGGAGTTATAAACTCTACTAAGAAAGTGGGAATTTTCAGCAGTGATGGCCAGAAAGAATGAATGAAATTAATCAATAGACCCTTGATGTGAGAACCGTCATGATCCTGCAAAAACGTTGAAATTAATATAGATTCTCATGGAAAAAGTAATTCGCTGTTGTTTCTGAAGTAATATTTATACAAACAAAAAGCCAAAGAAAAGGAGCTCAAGGAATCACACCTGATCAGTCATTATCATCAAATGGCCGTATCTCAAAGATTTGACATTTGTGTATTGCTTATCTTGCTGCAGTCCGAGAATCCTCTTGATGTTTTTAATTTCTTCATTATCCCTCACCTGAGTAGCACTGGCTTCCCTCACATTGAGCAATTTACCTCTCAATGGGAAAACGCCATAATGGTCCCGACCAACAACTGAGAGCCCAGCCATCTAAATGAATTCAATGGTGTTAAAAATCTTATAACTAAAATCCAAGTCAACTTGAGTTAACAAAGTTCTAAACCTGAATGAAAATATGAAACCTAACCAGTACTTACCGCAAGAGCCTTGGCCGAATCACCTTCTGTCAATATCAATGTACACTTCTCAGAGTTCCTACCTCCCGCTTCATTAGCATCCTCCAGCTTGTGAATGTTATGAACCCGCTCTGTCTTCGTTCCATCAGTTTTCTTAAGATCCTTGTTCTGCTTGAAATTTGCCCAGGAGAGAAGAGTATCGACAATTCCTGACTTTGCAACTACAAGATAATCACAAGACAACAATCAAGCTAAAAAGATACTGGTATATTAATTTGCCACTACGTAGTATCATCACAATATGAAAGGTACTGAAGAAACCTTTTTTCAAGAACTCTGGCGGAAGTTCACATTTGGAACCAAAACTGCTTGGACGAATCGTCAGAGTTTCTTTAGTTTGGGAATCAAAAGCAGGATTATCAATAAGTGCATTGACAAAGACCCATAGATGATTCTTCACATTGTGGGCTTTGAGGTTGGCATTCTTGTTCTTCTTATTTACAACATTCATCACATGGTTTGTGATCTGATTTGTGACATAATCAACATGAGTCCCACCCTTAATTGTCGCGATCCCATTTACAAAACTAACCTGGTAATAGTTGAGAAACATCATCACAAAACTTGCACAGCAGCATCATAATAATTCAACCAAACAAAATTCCAAAAGTTACCTGTTGAAACTGCCCATCGCTAAGACTCACGCATATCTCCCACCTCTCATTAACTCTCTCCGTGATCCTGCAAAAATTTCAAGGTACTGTAAGCAAAAAGGATTCCCATCACAAAACACCAAAATGAAAACTCGTTTCCAGTAGTTTCGACTAAAAAACCTTGGGAGAGAGGTGTCTTTATGTTTACTGGCAGAATTCAAGTAGAGATCAACATAATCGAGGAAGGATTTCACAGGGACCCTTTTTCCATTTAACTCGACTTTCACGCTCTTTCCAAGGCAACCAGCCAAGTCGACCACTCGCTTTTTCATCAGCGCAACCACGTCTTCCTCCAAGTAAGCCATGTTAAACTTGGCCAAATCGGGCTTAAATGTAACTTTAGTCCAGTTCTCACCCTCCTTGCACTTGGTGATTACTGGGTCAGTCTTATTTCCCATGTTATTGGAGAAGACCTTCAAAAACCCACAACAAACTGATTTAATATGAATCGTACACTAACCTCAAAAAACTCTCTCAAGATAATAGTAAACCCTAATAAATCAAAATAGTTTGATATCCGAAAGGGAAAAACCAATTTAATCAAATTGTACACTAAAATCCTAATCAAGAAAAAGAAATGTAGAAATACTTTCAATGAATTTGTAAACAGAACTGTAATAAACCTCACTGATATTAAGCAAAAAAAAAAAAAAAAAAAAAACATTAATATTAAACCCAATCTAAATGAACTCAATAAAACAAAATCAGGTCAGAAAAGCAAGAACAGCACTAATCAAAACCCTAATTCCATCCATTTGAATAGAAAACCCCTAATTTCAATAAATCAAACAATCTAAAGCGAGTTCCTTTCAGAAATGAGCGTACAGAGCACAGACCTGCTTGTACTTCTTCAGGCGCTTGCTATCCGCGGTCTCAATGATGAACTCGGTCGAGAAAATATTCGTCAGCTTGGCACCATAACCATTGCGGCCACCTGTGGTCTTCTTCTGAGTATCATCGTAGTTGCTGCTCGTCAAGAGATGTCCGAAGATCAACTCAGGGACGTAGACCTTCTCCTCCTGGTGAATCTCCACGGGAACACCATCGCCATTGTTGTAGACGCTGATACAGTTCTGTTCCACATCAATCGTGACCTTGACGGCATCCATGGAGGGATCGCGCTGCTTGTTGTCCGCGGCGTTGACGAGGATCTCGTCAAAGATCTTGTACAGGCCGGGGACGTAGGAGACGGAGCGGTGGACCATTTCGCCGCCGTTCTCGGTGTCGTCGAAGACCCAGAGGGTTTGGGTGTGCTTCTCGATGGATCCGATGTAGGTGTCGGGACGGAGGAGGATGTGCTCAAGCTGAGACTTCTTCTGGTACATCTCCTCGATCGTCTTCTTCGTCGGAGCCGGAGCAGCTGCTGCCGCCGCCGCCGTGTTGGCGGCGCTGCTGCTATGGAGAGGGCGTTTCGCGGCCATCGAGTATTTTGACCGGAAAAGTAAGGAATGAAGGAGCGCTTTCTATGTCCACAGGAGAATTCAAGAGAGAGAGAGAGAACGAGCGAGGTTTAGAGAGAGAGTGAGAGCAAGGATTTATGTAAAGGAAGAATGTTAACGTTAAAGGTTTGAAATTGAATTTGAAATTTTGGGCGGGATGTTATTTGTCGGATTTCGGGAACTTTTGGGTGTGAATTTATTGGGCCTTGGGCTTGGCCTTGTTGGCCCAAGACACACAAATAGGGCCCTGATCGTCCTTCCCTCGGCCATTAACCAACACAAATAATAATAGGGGGAAAATATGTGGTAGAGACCCTCTCTACCGATACAGACTTTTTTAGACCGTTAAGATTTAATCGAACGGTTCAAATATTGATGGTGTACGATACTTATCATACACCTAACATCACACAATCATTCCCACCTAAACTCTTCTCCGTCGCCGGCGATCTTTCCGCCGCAGCGACGGACACCGGCGACTCATCCCCGACGCCAGCGACTCATCCCCGACGCCAGCGACCCAACTCCGGCCACCAGCCTCCGGACGCCGGCGACCACATTTTCTCTCTCTTCCCCTTTCTCTCTCTTCTCTCTCTCTCTCTTCCCTTCTCTCTCTTCCCTTTTCTCTCTCTTCCCCTCCCTCCCGCAGGCCCCCACCCCCGGCTCCCCCCACCCTCGGCCGCCACCCTCCCCGGGGCCGGCACCCCCCCCCGACGACCCCCCCTCTCTCTTCCCCCTTCTCTCTCTTCTATTCTCTCTCCCCTTCTTTCTCTTCCCCTCCCTCCCGCCGGCCCCCACCCCCGGCCCCAGCCAGGCCCCCAGCCCCGTCCCCCTCCCCTGGCCTCCCCCCAACCCAGACGACCTCCCTCCCCCCGGCCGCCACCCTCCCCGGCCCCCCTTTCTCTCTCGCAATTTCGTGAAATCGTGAAATTTCACGATTTCGCAAAATCGCGAGAGAGAAAGGGGGGGCCGGGGAGGGTGGCGGCCGGGGGAGGGGGTCGTCCGGGGTGGGGGAGGCCGGGGGAGTGGGCCGGGGCCGGGGCCTGGCTGGGGCCGGGGGTGGGGGCCGGCGGGAGGGAGGGGAAGAAAGAGAAGAGAGAGAAAGGGGAAGAGAGAGGGGGGGTCATCGGGGGGGGTGCTGGCCGGGGGAGGGTGCCAGCCTGGGGTGGGGGGAGGCTGGGGGTGGGGGCTGACAGGAGGGAGGGGAAGAGAGAGAGAGAAGAGAGAGAAAGGGGAAGAGAGAGAAAATGTGGTCGCCAACGGCGAGGGCCGGCATCGGGGCTGGGGGCCTGAGGTGGCCGGAGTTGGGTCGCCGGTGTCGGGGATGAGTCACCGGCGTCCGTCACCGGCGGCGGAAAGATCGCCGGCGACAGAGAAGAGTTTAGATGGGAATGATTGTGTGAGGTTAGGTGTATGATAAGTATCGTACACCATCAATATTTGAACCGTTCGATTAAATCTTAACGGTCTAAAAAAGTCTGTACCGGTAAAGACCCTCATCAATATTTGAACCGTTCGATTAAATCTTAACGGTCTAAAAAAGTCTGTACTGGTAAAGACCCTTACCATATATTTTCCCTTATTTTTGAATTCTTTCCCTTTTTTTTTAATATAGAAAATATGTAATGTGTCTTGAAATTTTGTCCTTTTGTATTATTAAGTTTCATTTAATATATAAATTTATACTTTTTCTCTCCCTAAGAATGTTCAAAGTACCTTAAAAAGGGGATTTTTTTTTTTTTTTTTGAGTGCCATTTAGGTGCAATGACGGGTTAGAAAAGTATCAGATACAATGCTTCTTCTTGTGGTTTTGGTATCCAATTTTTATTATAATTATAATTATAATAATCATGATAATTATTATTATTTTGCAAAATTAATTAAGTTTTATATTCTAAATCAAGCAAATCAACAACAGAAAAACAAATTTAGGATTCATAAATTCTACTTCTCAATAGTTAATTTAAAATTCTATTAGAATGACCTAGGGGAATTTGGAACACCTATTAAAACCTCAATTCTCTCTCTCACTCTCTCTTTCAAAAGTCCTTTTTTTTTTTTCACTACCTCATTTTAAATTTACATCTCATTTTCTTTCTATTTGATTTTTAAAAAACTTAAATTTTAAAAATTTATAATTTTTTTTATATTTATATATGAAACTCCAAAACAGTTTTTTTTAAGTAAATATAAGTGGGTTTAATTAAAGAAATGGAGAAAAAAGTTCTGTAAAAAATATACCGTTTTTTGAAACAGTCAACAAAAGTTAAGAACAATAAAACAAATTATACATATACTAAAATGATGGATTGGATTAATGTTCATTGCGCAGTAATAAATAGAAACTTTTGGATTTTTTTAATTATTTTTTATATTTCTGCTATAGTATTCACAGTGTGCTACAGTACCACTATAGTACTGTTACAGTAAATTACGTTTTTATCCTTCAATTCTCTTGCATTTTCCCAGCTGCACAGTGGCTTACCGGTTTTGCCCTTTTGGCATTATCCGGCCATTAGAGAGAGAGAGAGAGAACGGCCATTAGAGAGGGAGAGAAAGAGAGATAGAGATAAAAATAGAGAGAGAGTAAAATATATTTATTTATCTTAAAATAAATTTAAAAAAATAAAGATTGAAAAAGAAAAATTCATAAGATAAAAAATTCTATTTTATTAAATTATTTTCAATTATAAAAAATAAAATTATATACAATAAATAATTTTTGAAAATTTTAAATTATTGAATTAATAAAAATTTAACAAAAAAAGAACAATACATTTAAATAATAAATTAATACAATTAAATTATAATATTCAAAATAAACAAACAAATTAAAAAATATGAAATTAAATAATAATTTATAGAAATTTCAAAATATAAAAAGGTGTATAGAATTCCAATAAAATTAAAAATCAATAAATAATTTTTCTATGTAATGAAACGTAATTATCAAAAATATATATTTATAATTATTATAGCTAAATTATTATTTATATCATATATTAATATTATTCTTTAAAATTAAATTTTTTTAAATATTTATTCCATTACTAGGTTTATTATTGATTTAATTAATTTTATTTAAATTTAATAAATTTACTTAAGTTATTAAATTTTTTGACTATTTAAGTTTAAAAGTTTTTAATTTTATTTACTCTTTCTGATTTTTTAATAACAATATTTTATTCTATTTTATTCTATTAACAACAACTCTTATACTTAATATTTTATTTTAGTATTTGATATTATTAATTTTTTATTCTTTTACTTCTATTATTTTTTTCTTCTTTTTTTTAAACAAAATATTCAATAAGTTTCTTTTATATTTATATCTATAATCTTTAGAAATAAAATTTTTATTCATGTTTACGTTTATTTGTTAATTTAATTGGTTTTTATTTTATTAAATTTACCCCACAACTTTGTTATCCCTTTGATTTTTCAAATTTTTTAAATTTTATTTATTATTTAAACTTTTTTATTTCAAGAAAATTACGCTTATAAATATGAATGTATATACTTTAATATTATAATAGTAAATACTAAAAAAAATATACTTACTGTAATTATAATCTATATCTTAATTAACTACTTTTATTATATAATACTCAATTTTTTTTTATTTTTTCTTCATTTCCTGTATAATATATATCTTAATTAACTGTTTTTATTATATAATACTCTTTTTTTTTTCATTTTAGTTTTTTTCTTCCTTTTTCGTGTAACGCACGAGTATTAAACTCGTATAATATAATAAAATGATAGATACGATAAGATATTTGAAGAAATTAAGAGAGTGTGTACTTATTAGTGGGGTGTGTAGCACGCAGGCGCATGGATACACAGTGGGACGCGAAGCATTGGATCCAGTATGGCCTGAGGGCGTTGACACGTGGGCATTGACATGCAGACGGAGATGTGCCTGGTTGGGCGAGTGGAAGGCACTCGCTGATCTAGGCCACTGCTGAGGCAATCCAATGGCTAGAAAAGTGAGTGGCACGCGCGTGGATACTCGCGTGAGTGGTTGACATTAACTCCAAATTTTCTTTTGTTATTTTAAATCATTGTTATAATATTTTAGCTCCAAATAACTATTTTTAATCTTATTAATATAATTAACTCACACTTAAGATGACATAATAAATTTTAAAATTAAGATAAAATATTAAGATTATAATAAAAATATAAATTTCAGAATGTTAAAATAACTTTATTTTACATAGTTATCACTGCTTCAAGTACATGAAGTTTGAAGACGAATTAAGAAAAGGAAATGGATAAAGAAAAAAGAAAAAGAAAAACTTCTTGCTTTTCCCCCCACCAGTTCTTCATCTTCTCTCTCGTCAATTGTTATTTTTTTAATTTTTATTTTTAGAGTATTTCGCCGTCCTCGATTAGTGTAAACAGAATCTTTGAAACATTCAATTACCATCAACTTTGTTATAATTATTCTTCGGTGACAAGGAGAAATATTACGTTTATAAAAACCAAAAATAATAATTAATATTAATAAAAAAAAATTTGGACTACAGTTTTGATAGATATCTCGAAATATAAAATGTGACGAGATATCAACTGGCATGCTTTCCCGTTCAAATAAATTAAAGCTGGCTCACAACATCTCTCTCTCTTCTGCTGAAACTTGAGTGCTCGATTGCAGTTTTTCTCTTCTCTGTCAATGGAGGTCAAACGTTTTGCTTGGCAGGCCATAGGTTTTGCTTGGCCGGCCAGAGGTATAATTTCGTTTGTCTTTGGTGACGTTGGTGAATCTTTCGGTGCAGTAACGGTCTCGGGTGTGACCAACAAGTTTAAGAAACTGGAAAGAATCATCTCAATCCGCAACGCTGAGCTCTTAGAAGGAGAGAGGTGGCAGGACCTGAACGAACAAAAGAAAAAAGAGCTTGAAGATGCAGTTAATGACGCTGAGGACTTACTGGACGATTGCTTATCGGTGGTTTTGAGAGAAACAGTTCTCACGTCTCGAAACGAAGATATAGCCACAAAGGTATGCAATTTCTTCCTACGTACCCCTTCAGACCGAATAGTTTCTTGGTACCAGAGGGGTTATGCAATGAAGAAAATGGAGAAAGCACTTGATAAGATCTCAGGCCTTAGACGTCAATGTTCATTAGAGAGTGATTTACAGGAGACTCTTCCAGTTGTAAGGGAGGAAGACGTTATTGGGAGGGATTTCGAGATACGGGAAATCGTGAAACTCGTTCTCGGAGCTCCAGCTACTAGACCTGAAGCTGAAAAGAAACTTAGGGTCGTTCCTGTTGTTGGAGTTGAAGGAATTGGAAAAACAGCCCTTGCTCTGCTTGTCTACAATCGTGCAGCTGTCTCACAACATTTTGACCTGAGGATGTGGGTTCAGATCTCTGATCTCGTTTATGTGAGATTATTTTTCCATAAAAAATCTGCAAATGATGACAAAGTCAGAGGCGGTTATCTTCGGAGGGGTCAATTGCAAAAGGAACTCTGGAGAGCAACAAAAGGAAAGAGACTCTTCCTCGTGCTAGATGATGTGCGTGATGAAAATCTGGAAAATTGGCTGAGCTTAAGAGACTTGGTAAAGGGTGGTGCCAAGAGTAGCACTGTGTTAGTCACTACCCGCAGTGAAAAGGTTGCCGACATCACAAGCACGGCTGCTCAATCGTGCCACTTGGGTCCTTTGAACGATGCAGACTCTTGGCTTCTACTGAAAAGAGCGGTGATTGAAGCAAATGAACAAGAGCAGGTGGTCCATGAAAAACAGGAATTAGGGAGACAAATTGCAGGAAAATGCAAGGGAGTCCCTCTTCTCATACGGCATGTTGGGTCATCACTGGCTCGTACAAGTGTTGATGAGTGGCAGAGTTTCCTTGGTGAGGAAAATTTTACTAAAGTAGTGGGAGAGATCGGCAAAGTCGCAACTTATCCTTCTGAACGTCGAGAAGAGGTCATTGGGCGGGATGCTGACAAAGAAGCAATCATTGAACAGCTGTTGGAACGCAAATATGGTGATATGGTAGTCATTTCTATATGTGGCGTTGCAGGAATAGGTAAAACAGCACTTGCACGCCTCATTTTCAATGACTTCCAAGTCCGAGACCATTTTGATCTAAGAATCTGGGTGTCGGTTGCTGGTGTCTTTGACTTGAAAGTCATTTTGGAGAATATTCTTGAATCCGTGACAGCTACTTACCCAGTAGACCTTCCACTTTCTGAATTGGTATTGCGTATTAGTTACGAAATACTTGGAAAGAGGTGTCTACTCATTCTTGATAATGTGTGGAATGAGGAATCTGAAAATTGGTCACGTTTAAGATCCTCGTTATTATCTACAAATGCTGTTAGTAGAATAATTGTAACCACGTGGAGTGAAGGTTTGCAAATATATCAGCAAGCAAAGAGCCGTATGAGTTGAAACCTCTAGATGAGGTCAGTTGGTGGTCTTTATTCATGAAAGTGGCGTTTGAGAAAGGAAAAGAGCCAACCAACTCCCAGATTATAGAGATTGGAAAGGAGATTGTTGAAAAGTGTGGAGGAATCCCTCTTACCATAAGGACAATTGGAGGGATATTGTATTTTAAGAAGGCGGAAACAGAGTGGCAGTCATTTTCAGAAAACGAGCTCCCGAAGATAATGGATGACAATACTATGCTCAAGTTGACTTATGATCAGCTGCCTTCCTCTTTGAAACCTTGTTTTGCTTATTGTGCTATATTCCCTCAAGATTATGAAATCGACGTGCAAATGCTCATAAATATGTGGATGTCACAAGGGTTTATAAGGCAAGATTCAGATTTAAATCCTGAGGCTCTGGGTTATCAGTATTTTGTAGAATTACTTAGAAGATCGTGCTTCCAAGAAACTATGAGAGATGAGCTGGGTTATATAACAAAATGCATAATGCAAAATTCTATGCGTGAATTTGCCAGATTACAGGCCATGAATGTCTGTGCAACTGTAGGTATGAAGGGGGGAACTAATGGTACAAAACTTCGCTATGTATCATTTGATTTTCATGTAGATTCATCCTGGCATATTCGTATGTTGTCTCAATCAAAAAGGATTCGAAGCTTGATGTTGCATGGGCAATCAAGACTGGAAGTTCAAGGGCGATCAAGTGAGTCGGTCTGCGAAGAAATTACAAAATATAAGTACTTACGCCAGTTGGATTTGCATAATTCTGGAATCAAAGTCGTGTCGGATTCAATTGGTGACTTGATACATCTGAGGTATCTCGATCTTTCTCAAAATTTGATTATCAAGGCACTGCCAAAATCTATTGGTAGGTTGTGGAATCTGCAGACTTTGAAACTCAATCATTGCAGTAATCTCCAGAAGTTGTCTAAAGCCATTAAGAATTTAGTTAACTTGAGAAATCTGGAAAATGAGTCCTGTTACGGTTTGACTCGTATGGCACGAGGACTTGGTCAACTCACTGTTCTCCGGACATTGTCAGAATTTGTGTTGAGCAATGGCACTGGCTCTGTCTCTAACAAGAGTGGTAAGCTCAGCGAACTAGAGGAACTCTACGAGCTAAGAGGCCAGCTGAAAATTAAAAATTTGAGGCGCTTGGGCGGTGATGGTACAACAAGAGCAAATTTGAAAGAAAAGAACCATCTTGTATCTTTGGTGTTGATTTGGGTTATGGATGCTACTATTACTGTAGTTGACTTTGAAACGTTACTTGAAGATCTTCAGCCTCATCCAGATCTCAGAGAATTGTCTTTGTCTGCCTATGGAGGGGTTCGCTTTTCAAGTTGGCTTCCGGGACACGAAAATCTTGTGAAGTTCTCATTGTCCAGATGCATGAATTGTAAATGCTTACCACCGCTACATCACTTACCCCATCTTGAAGTACTGTTGGTTGACGATATGCCGGAGCTGGAGTACATTTCTGACAAAACATCCGAGTATAAATCGGGAGGGTTCTTTGAGTCTCTCGAAGAGCTTCAGCTTACAAATTTGCCAAAACTAGCACGGTGGTGGAATGATGCAGCCGATGTTGAAGAAAAAACACTTGCTCATCTCTCTAAGCTGATCATCGAGGATTGCCCCAATCTGATCTTCATGCCTCTGTTCCCATGCCTAGAAGAACTATTAGTTCTCAACAAAACTAGGTGGGAGCCATTCCAAAAGACTATCGCAGCACGTAAAGTTCCAAGCACGACATCTGAAGCATCATCATCTACTTCGTCCACAAACGTTGCTCCCGTAGTCCCTCTCTCCAAATTGAAGAATCTGTACATCAACAACATGCCCAATGGTGATCCAACTATGTATCAGTCCCTTCCGAGCCTCCGTTCTCTGACATTCGATCATGTTCAAGATATAAATGCTTTCCTTGAAGTGCTTGAGAAAGTAACCAACCTGCAAGAACTTCATATTTGGCGCTGTGCTAGTTTGGAGGAGATAGGTTGGGTCAGCAACATCAGATCACTGAGGATCCTTTCAATCAAGCTCTGCCCCAATTTGATGATACCGCGTGATAAGATTAGCCTCATCACCTCTTTACAAAAAGTGGAGATCAAGGAATGCCATCAGGTTTCTCACATCGAACTCATGCTTGAGGGTCGGTTCTACATGCAGTAATTATAGATCCGCTGCTTCTTCAGGTATTGCTGCTCAGATCTTATCATTGCATCCCTTTTTTGACAAGTTTGAAAAAATGAAATTGTTTTTTTGACATTTATATATAAATATATATATTTCTCTGCTTTTCAACTCTGTATTCAGGCCCGGGTAAATTAAACTTGAGAAGTGAAGGTCCTGAAGGTAAGCATTCACGAGTTTTTCAAGCTTGTTAGTTTTCATTTTTAAAAAAGATCTATAATCCCTCACTTATAGATATCTCTCTCGGTATAAGTGATTATTCTCAGCTGAAATGTTAGCTTTCTGTTGGATATTCTTTTATTGTTGCTTATTTTTCCTATTAAAGTACGAAGAAACTTGAGAAAAAAGTTTGATCGGATCCGATTCAAGTATATTTCAGAGATTTGGTTATTTGGTTCATTATTCTAATAACCATAAATTTTTTCTCAAACCAGGATGATGAGCGTAGAATTCGTGGTTTGGTAATGTGGCAAATACTACTTGGTTTGGTTGTGGCAAGGCTTTGATTCTATGACAGCAATGCCCTTTCGTCGTTTCCAAGAATAAGGAGCATGTGGACAAGACAGATTCATGTCTGGTCTTGACAAATTGCTCACTCACTGCCAGATTCTCTCCAAGGTCATGCACTCTTTTTTCTTTGTCTGGATTTTTTTCCCACTGGGTTTTTTTCTAACAAGGTTTTAACGAGGCATCCTCTTCATTTCTTTACAAGAGGATTAGATCTTGTGGAGCTTCTCGATGTCAATTCAGACAATGTTTCTAGACTTTATTTCTGTGGTTGTTTTCGTTTTCATGTTCTAGGCTCGTGTCTGATTATCTTTGTTATTTGTATTTGCATTTAGTCTAACTTCTGGTTGTATCTTGAACCCTGTAATTTGTTTATTTCTTGAATTGAAATTAGTTGGTAGGCCGGGCATAAGATGAATTAATTGGATGGGTGTCAATATAGTTGGGATGTATCTAATCATCCTTATGCTTGATTCTACCCGAAATTTTTTACATATAAATTCGTGCCATGGATGATTGTAGTGACATTCAGTGTTGGGTCAGGTCTAATTATTTTGGTCTTTTACAGAAACAACATACTTTGACAAATAATAGTTACAAACTTAGCTCTCATTTGATACCTAATTCAAACCAACTTTTCAAACAGTAAATTCAATTTTTTATAAAAAAAAAATACTAAAGCAAAGAGTTTCTTAAAAAAAAAAAAGTTTAAAAAATAGGTTTAAATCTAAGTATCAAACAACCTAACCTATTAATGCTATAGAGTGACTGCAAATTCGACTTGACGATAATTTCACATTCCTATCTTCAAAAGTTAGGCCTTCGGCATAATAAAAATTGAAAATAAGGGATTTGATTTTCATAAATAATGGAGTTAAATCTAAAATTATTATTATATTACACATGTTTCGATAATTTTTTTTATCTGCAAGCACATAATTTGACAGAACCATAGACTCGGTATTCTTTCTCATAAAGAAAGACTTCGAGCATATAGAAAAAGACCGATAGGAAAAGACACCAAAAAAAAAAAAAAAGCGCATGATAGGTTTCTTTATTTTGTTATATTTTATTTCCTACACCTATTACTTTTTTTTTTCCCCCCCTCATTCCTTTCAGCTTGTATGCTTGCTTGGCTTCTCAAACATCTACGTCTCTGAATTATCATCTCTGCTATAATAACTTTTATCTCTAATTAGATAAGTAAAAAGGGGTCAAAAATCCAACTATGAGGGCGAAAAAACATACACACACCTATTTGAGAGATATTTTCGCAATTTTCGCAATTTTCTGGACAAACAAATGTTGACAATACAAGTCAACGACCATTCCGGTCTTAAGTCACAACCAAACCATTTCAGGTTGATCTGCAATACTGAACTAGCACTGCTTCTCTCTTTCATTGACTTCATTTTCAGTTTCTCTCTCTCCATAAAACCTCTCCTTCTACTTTTCTTTTCCCACTGGTCTGTCTGAATACTCAACTGCGATTTTGGTAATAAACATGGGACTTCTTACATTTGTCCCCAAAAAGGTCCAGAAGCTATGGGATACATGGGATCTGCGTGTTTGTATCATCACCAGCCTCTCACTTCAGGCTTTTCTGCTCTTGCTCGCACCCTTTCGACAGCGCTCCAGAAGCGGTCTCCTCTTCAGGTCTGTCTGGGCCACGTACTTGCTCGCCGACTGGATCGCCGCCGTCGCCATCGGATTAATCACCAAGAGCCTTGGCCACTCCAATGACCACAAAAACAACAACAACCTTTTCGCCTTGTGGGCTTCCTTTCTCTTGATGCATCTCGGGGGCCCCGACGGCATCACTTCTTTGTCTCTCGAGGACAATGAGTTGTGGATCAGGCATTTGTTCGGACTCTTATTACAAGTAGTCTCTGCTATCTACAGCCTGTACTTAACATTTACCCGAAACAAGCTGTGGGGACCCTCCATCCTTGTGTTTATTGGTGGAACCGTTAAGTTTGCTGAGAGAACTTGGGCTCTTCGACTTGCTAGCTTGGACAAATTTGGAGAAACTGCTTTGCCGGATCCAAATCCTGGGCCAGACTATGAAGAGGCTGCATCCGAGTACTCTGTGAGGAGGTCGGAACAGTTTTTGACAGTGTCCGGAGGAGGAGGAGGAGGAGGAGGAGGAATTGGAAATATTTTAAGTGAGTCCATTACTACAGTTGAAGGACAGGCTCAGAAAAATACAGAGGAGATGAAGAAACTAGAAGTGGCACATTCCCTCTTTGAAAGCTTCAAGGGACTCATTGTCGGCTTTCTTATAAGCTCCAAAGACCGAGACTCCAGCCGGAATTATTTTATGCATCAAGCTCCTGAAAACGCCTTTAGACTAGTTGAGTACGAGCTGAGCTTCATGTACCAAGTTCTCCACACAAAGTCCGTTGTGATACACACCAAAATCGGGTATGCCTTAGCGGTGTTAGCTTTCTATCCACATTTGGTGCCTCTTTGTTCTTTCTTTTTGTGGACAAGAGTGGATTTGGAAACTTTGAGGTAGCGGTTACTTACGCCTTGTTCATCGGAGCCATTGTCCTCGATTTCATTTCTATTGCTAAACTTGCCTTTTCTGACTGGGTCCTCTTGGCTCTCAAGGATAGTCAGATCATTAAATACGTTCCTACATGGATTTTGAAAAGATCAAGGTGGTCTGGATCAGTGTCACAAGTGAACACGATAAGCTATTGCCTGCCGCCTACCGTAAAGTTGTGGTTCCGTGAGTTGAATAGCTATCGTCATGTGTATGGAATTAGAACGACGATTAAAATGATATTACACTATTCTCCATCGTCGGAGGAGGTACATGAAGATTTGAGAAAGTTTGTTATAGAGGAGCTGCAGAAAAAATCCAAGAAAGCAACTGATCCCAGAGATGCAATGGAGGCATGTTCTCAGAGAGGTGACTCGGCTCTCTTGCAGACTCATTCTAGTTATATCAAGCTTAAATGGAGCATTGGGGAGTTCCAATATGCAGAAAGCCTTCTTCTCTGGCACCTGGCGACCGAATTACTTTGCTATGAACAGAACTCTAAATCAAGTAATTATCAAGAAGAAAGCGATTCAATTTTCATGCTCCTTTGTGAACGTTGCTTTATATCATCTTGTTGTAGATGTATTCTCAAGTTACTAAGAAAACTTTGGAGCCTGATCCGTAACATTTCTTCCTGGGCAAATCGTCATTTATTGCAGAAGTGTTTTCACAATCTCAAATTTCCAAGGTTCTTTCGAATTACATGTTCTACCTTTTGGTAGACAAGCAAGCAATGTTGGCCCCGGTTTTGGGAAATTGGAACATAGTCTTTCAAGATACTCGCGCAGAGGCCAAGAGATTTTTCATGAAGCACAAGTTATCACGCCATTCGGAAGCCTGCAATCATATTTTTAAAGTTAAAGCAAAAGTCAGATCGGTTGCTGTGAAGGAAAACAGAAGCAAGTCCGTGCTCTTCGATGCATGTATCCTTGCGCGACAGCTCAATGAGGAGAAGGAAGAGAAGTGGAAGATAATGAGCAGAGTATGGGTGGAACTATTGTCGTACGCCGCCATTAATTGCAGACCTTTTGTGCACGCGCAGCAACTAAGCAAGGGGGGTGAGCTTTTAACTTTCACATGGCTGCTGATGAACCACTTGGGCATGGGAGCGCAGTTCGCCGAGCAGGAACAGCAATCTGGGACTAAAATGGTGACAATCATCGAGTAAGGAAATTTGCCTACTGTTAATTACTCTTTTGCTGTGAATTCTGTTCTCCCTACATTTACATTTTTTAATTTTTAATTTTTAATTTTATTTATTTATTTATTTTGTGCAGAACACAGTCAATTGATCAGGAAAACAATCCTTCAATGCAACAGGCTTAAATTCTTTCTTGTTTTAATTAGCATGTGGCTCCGTATTTGGAACACATTGCCGGCCTCCCACAGGGCAATGTTGTCTATAATAAAAATTGCACTAGGAAAATCTCAAGTTATATATATATATATATATATATATATATGATGAGAGCATAAGACGTCCATCATATGCTAGGATTTTACTTAATGCTGCAAAGCGAATGCTATTATCTAGATTTGTCCTCCCTTGCATGAAAGGCCTATTCGGTTTCTGAACTTCGCATCGGAAGGTCTGTAGTGAGTCTTTTTTTTTTTTTAGAAATATATATCTGTATCGAGGGACTGAAGGATCACTAATTATGCACCTGATCATATCGTGATTAAACACCAATATGACTCGGCGCTACTTTTTGTAAATTGTTTCGACATCTCTTGATTTAATTTGAACTTGATTGCAAGTATTGGCGTTGATGTGTGATGAGTTCAATCCTAAGAACTTGTACTACTGTCAATAAAAAGAGGAAACTCTCAAAGCTGAAATTTTCCAACGAAAGAACTTGCAAAAATAGACCCTAATCTGATTCTCTAGACTGCCAGTACAAGATGAACTCAACCTTAGATATGACAATCTGTTTCATTTTTCATTAATATTAGCACACTGTTGTGCTAGATTAGCAAAAAAAAAGCATAATGTTATGGTTGCGGCATAGCCTAACTACATAATTTCATATCCAATTCCACGGTAAGATATAAAGTTCGAATCCACTGGCTCCGAGATTTATAAAAAAAAATATATATATATATATATATATATATGTTGGCCCTCTTTATTTAGAGTAGTAACAAGAACACAAAGAACTTCCATCACGCTCTAGGACTTGTCCAAATTCTGGTGTCTACATTAGGCGCTCTCCCTTGATTGGAAGGCCGAAACTTTTTGCTTGTAAATCTCTTCATCTGTTCTTTATATACACTAAGCCTCTCTCTCTCTCTTATATATATATATATATATATATATATATATCCATTATTATTAGTTGAACTATCATGTAGTTGTTGATTTTGCGCTCCTTTTTTTTTTTTTTTAATTAGTACTTGAAAAATATATTGATCGAAAATTTTTTATGCTGCTCTTGTGGTTTTTTCACCTGATATCATTTCACATTGTGTATCGTTTAGTTTACTGTTGTTTCTTACCTTATTGTACAAGTTTCTGGTAATTTTCTCATTTGTTGTCGTTTTAATGCTCTTGTCGTTTCTCATTTGCTGTCGGTTCACATTGTGGATGTCTCCATTGCTGTCATTTCTTTTACCTTTGTTTTTCCAGTTTCTTGTCGTTTTTTCTTGCCTTTTGTGGGGTTGGTTTCTTGATTTCAAATGTCCCTGTCATCAAGGTGTTTTAGTAGAGGTTTTATGCCTCAAGCGGATTATACAATAAAAGACAGTTCAATGGGGACCAATAAACGACATCATGATTTTTTATTTATTTTTCTCCCTTAATGCTCAAACTATACTAGTTGATTGGAATTAAAAAAAAAAAAAAAAAAGGAAGACAGCCAAAAGATGAGCAAGACAAAAATAATCGAGGTAAACAACTAAAGAAATGAGTGAAATGACAGAAAACAATTAGACGACGAGAAATTTAAACAACAGGAACTGAGGAAACGACAATTTTCTCGGAAATCGACAAATGAGGGCCAACAAAAGGGCCCAACAGACAACACCGTGAAACGACGGAAAACAAGAAAATGACGATAAATTTAGACGACATGAACTGAGGAAACAACACTATCCTCATAAACGACAAAACTATTAAGAAAATATGATAAACTGAAACGATAACAGTGAGCAAAAAAATGAAACGACAACGATGAGCAAAAAAATGAAACGACAACAAATGATAAATCGACAAGGTGGTGCAAAAGACGAGAGAGAGTGTAAGCCCTTACCAACCGTTACAACCGTTACAGTTAACTTCTTTTTTCTAGATTTATCTCTTATAAAATTATAAAAAATAATAAATTTGAAATAAATTTTTAAAAAAATCTTGACTTATTGAAAAACTTTAAAAACTCTAGAAAATTTTTTTAAAATTCTATCAAAAAAAACCTTCATAATTAAAATATTTTTTTAATAAAAAAAAACCCATTGAAATAAAAGTTAAGTACATGTTAATCATCTAATCAAATAATAATAACTAAAGTTTCAAAACTTTATTTGAAATTAAAAATGTCCATCTCATGATCGTTCTTCTCATTTTCCTATCACACATTGTCCTGCTTCTCCTCCAAAATCCTCCAATACTACATCTTACATTTTCCTTTATCTGCAACATGAATTAATTTATATAAGCAATGACTTAGTAAGGCATTTAAATCTCACAAACGTAAATAAATATTTTTTTATCATCATAAATATAAACATCATTTAAAAACTTTTTAACTTTTAAAACTGTCATATATTAGGCCCGCATTGTACCATCATAGTGCGCTAGTCACGCAAAGAGTGGAGTAGCAAATTACAAACTAACAGTGATAAAAGTCCACTCACCAGATAACATCATCATCATCAAGGGCGTACACCACCATTTTAAAATATAAAAATACATATGTATACATATATATACTTTTCATCAAAATATCATCATATGAGAAGTATTATTTAAGAGCATCATCATCAACATCAAAATATATACTTCTCAATTTTTTAATTCATGTTACAAGTGAAAGTGTACTTTTATAAATGCCTTATTTAACCTTTTTAAATTTATCAATGATAACACGCGATTGAGGTCTCAGATACTCACCTTTAGAACCTTTCATGTCATGAATAATAAATATAATAAAATCAATAAAATATTATAATAATTTATCAAACGTATCCATCAAATCATAACAGTACCTAATATGTCTACTTCATCATTCAATAACATCAAAACACAAAAATTGAATAATTTCATAAAATTACAAATTTTACAAAAACTGCCAGTCAGACCTTTGTCATTTCAAAAATTCATAAAAATTCATATAAGACTTCAAATGCTCTGAAATAATTGCAAACTAAAGTAGACATCCAGATCTTTCTAATAATACTTAATTCATTAAAAGCAGAGACCGTTAAAATCATCAAGAACAGTTTTGAATACTAATCACTAAAAATTTATAGAATCTGACAGCTGGACCTTTACCTCTTTAAAAACCATAAAAATTCGCATATATCTCTAAACTATATGAATTGATTTTAAATGAAAGTATACATCTAGGGCTTTCGAACAATATTAAATTCGTTAAAAATGGAGTCCATTTGCATCCTAAAAAACAGTTTGGAAAACTTATCATAAAATCTGAAAATTTCCAATATAAGTTGTCAAATTCGAAAATTTATTAAAAATATATAAATTATCACTATAACGTACATGATTCATATACATACACACCCAAAATAGCCTTACGATAAGTTTCTGACTTATAACAAACCATGAATTAAGAAATCAAAAATCCTAAAATCATCTTGTTTACAAAATTCAATCATTCACAAAACTTAATATATTTCTAAAATAATAAACCATAGTCAATCAATCATATAGCCTTCCTCAATCATCATTTAATGAAAATTTTCTCATCATTTCATCAAACTTACATGAAAAAACTCATCAAAAAAATTATCTAATCCCTCGAAGGATCCTAAACCAGAACAAATAATAAAATCATCATCAACAGACAATAATAAAAGCATACATTGAAATCCTTTTGATTTTGGCTTGGATGAATTTGGAAGTTTGGTAGATTTTTATTTTTTGTGCATGTGAGAGGAATAGAGAGAGAGTGAGTGAGAGAGGAGACTGGGAAAGTGAGAGAAAGATACTATAATTTTATATCTTATAAAAATTATAAGTGATTTAATCCCAAATCAATTTTAGAATTAATTGGGATTCAATTTTTAGTTTAATTGTCTCTTAATAGGTGGAAATGGCTGTCATTAGGGTGTGAAAACATGTGGGAGAAAAAGAAAAAAGCTAGGTCAATGTCAAGAATTTTTGCACCTACAATCGCACATAATAAACTGGTTGGTGACTAGCAGGTATCCAGATAGTATATTAGTCATAACTTTTTACTCTGATATCAGATTTGTACAAATGAGTAGGTGTTAGAAAGCTTATGAAAAGTCTATAACTTTATCTAATTATAAAAATAATTTTGGATATTTAAACGTTTATAATTGAGTTGAAAATTAGTGTCATGTAAAATAGGTCTTTTTCGGAGATCATACTTTTTTTTTTTTTTCTCTTCTCTCTTCTTCACGTTTTCAATTCGTGGTTCCCATTTTTTTTCCTTCCTTTTGCCGATTGCTATTTATAGATGATTTATATATACATATATGTATATAACTATACACATCACACTATATATTTAGATATATATTATGTAATATACTTATATTAAAATATTTCTTCAAATAAATTATTACATAAAATTATCAAATCATCATAAAAATTCACCAATTTAATATAAACTTTGTTCAGCATATCGAATTCTCGTCGCGTCATTTGTGAAAAATAACTCAACGTAATATTAAAATTAAAAAATTATTATCTCATCACATTATTCATTATAATTCTAATGTTAATTTTCTAACATTATTATTAGGTAATATTTGAGGCGTAACAAAGAGAGAGAGAGGCTATCAGTCGGAAATGGGAAAGGAAAAGAGGGCCGAAACAAGGGGAATATTAAAGTGATAAAGACTAAGAAAACGACAAAAAACTGGTGTGGTGACAAAACGATGACGGTAAAAGTGATGGGAAAAAATAATTTTTTTTTTAAAAGTGACAGAAAAAAAGAAACGACAGCAATCCATAAATAACTAGAACTGAAACAAACAACTGGTAAAACGACAGCAACTTAAAACGAAATGAGCAAGAAGGTGAGGACGACATCAACTTTATATACATGCAAGGATTTCATCATCCGTTCTTTATACACTAGCTCCGTCTCTCTCAATCTCACTATGTGTGACGATTTCTAATATTGCCCCTTAAAAGGCATATTTCTAAATTGTTATCTAATAATGGTAGTATCGGTATTTTCAACCTTAGATAAATATAAAAGATTAAAAATCCAAACAAACATTGAGAGGGAAAAAAAAATAAAAGTAATTAAATTTGAAAGGTTGTTTCCATACCATTCTCCTATAATTGTTAGTTGAATTATTGAAGGTGGTTGTTGATTTTGCTCTGGCTTTGATTTGCTACAGATCCAACAATTTTCTAAGTTTTGTTTTTTTTTGTGTGGCTATTTTGTTGTAATTTGTTTACCTTACCAGTGCAACAATTATTGATTGAAAACCTTGTTCCATCGAAGTACACATGTGCATGAACCATACTAGGGAGAGTCTCCTTGTACGACCAAAGCAAATTTATCTGCGATGGTGTGCATGAGTGCATCACATGGTCAAGCTCATTATCTTCCAAAAGGCTCCAAAATATTCGCAAAAACGGTCCATCTTTAGGGCCCACTAGCACATGCACCTTCATTCATTACTCGCCTTCTCTTTCTTCTCCCTCTTAAAAACCCAAAAAAAAAAACCAAAAACATAAATAGTAGTAAATTGCAACTTTACGGTTTAAACAAAATTAATAATAATATCTTAAAATATATTAAACTAACAGTTTGTAAGTAGCATATTTACTAGATAAATAGCTAATATACTATGTATATTATTTATCTAATAAATTTACTTTTATTATTATCTACTCCAAATATTTTAAAAACATGTTATTTACTCTAGTTGTTTACTGTTAAATCCCTAAAACTATTTTTAAAGAAAAAAAATACTTGAACTTTCCTCTCACTTCAATTCTGCCTATCCAAATCTCCCGCAAATTGAGGTGCCTTTCCCTTTTTTCCCCTCTTTTACCTTTTTTTTTTTTTTTTCCTCCCTCTTTCTTTACATTGTAAGGTCAACTATCAACTACCTATAGAACATCCCGATTATATTAGCTCTCCGTATATATGTAGCATTATCTCACACCAAGTTATCCACTTAATTATTTTTACTTTTTTTTTTTTTGGGAGGGGAAAAAAGCAAAATAATGAAGAAGTTCATATAAGCAAAAGAAAAAAGACAACCCAAACAGCAACATGAAACATAAGTCTCATGCAAAGAAATATTCAATAGAGTAGATGATAGAAAACAAAGGAAAGAGTCCAAACTCTCACCCCGAAGAAAATATACTAAAACAACATTACCCCACTAGCAAAGATGTTTTGATAGTTTTCCTTGGAATATAAGATTCTTAGAAAATCCAACCCCAAAAAAAAAAGTATGTAGATTTGGTTACCGTTTCAAATGCATTTGGAGAAGATTCGTGCACTACTTCTTCAACTTTCCTAGGCACAAAGAGGACACAAAATGGATAGACAAGACGGCGTGGGGGGACACATGAATGGGCCCAAACAAGCCCATATTTTATGTGTCCCTTTTTTCTTTTTCTTTTTTTTTTTTAGATCACAAAATCTGGATTCTAGCACCATGGTAATGTGCCATCATGATATCACCATGTTAAATTAATCGAATAAATACATCTTTCACATTATCCAAAGCTAAAAGTTATATAGTTGTGTGTGTGTATATTTTGTTTCTTTTAATTTGAAAGAGAAGAAAACATCATCTTCACGTTCACACCGACAGAGCTCGTGGGGGGATATGACCTTATTTGACAAACTTTCCTAAAAACTGCACATTAGTCAGTGGAGGATGGTAACGTTTGCAAACAGCCAGAGGAAATTTAAACTAGAATTGGACATGATTTTAGCCTAGTTTTTCAGAAATGGAAGTTTCCCAAGGAGTAATTGCAGCAAAGAGAGTTGGTGGAGAACTAAAGAATGGATAAGATGGGTGTAAGTAATCCCAACATGGTCAGTTATGAGCTTTCTTATTTAAAATTTGAAAGTATTTTCGGTTTTAATTTTTTAATAAGTAGAAATTATAAGTTCTATATTGATATTGTAAAAGAAAAAATGAAAATATTTAGGGTGGGTCTTTTCATAATAAAATACATAAAATGTATAACTTAGTGAAATTTAATCAAAGTTTAATTATCAAAACAACATATCATCAATAGAGTTCTTTTTTTGTATTAATTATTTCTTACTATAAAAATTCGATGAAAGAAATAAATTAGTGGAGTTTGACAAAAATCATACAGATCAAAACAACATAGTATCAAAAGAATAGTTGTCCTAAGTTTTTAGTGGTTAGACATTCTTATCAATACTGCATACTTTTAAACATCAAATCTAATTAAGATTGTATTCGAACAATAAATAAATAAAACACAATTTTTATACAATATGCGATTCAAAACCAAAAATAAATAAATAAAACATACATTTTTTTTTGACAGATATGTCCTATTGAATGACTCTCATGGAAGAATTCCATAATATTGGGCAAGAAAATGTCAGGTTTATTGGTGAAAGAAAAAAAGAAAAAGAAAAATGCACATAACAGGCACAAAGAGATGGGTTTTTTTTTTTTTTGGGTTACAAAGAGGTCGGTTTTAAAGTTGCACATGATGGTTGGGGAAGAAAGCATTTGATGATGTTAGCTTTGAAAAAGAATGCACAGGTATCTTCAGAGAAATGAAGAACCTTTCAAACTAGATTTCTTCAAATTAAATGCTACAAAGTTTTTGCTCTTTTTTTCTCATTTTTGGCAAGGTTGAATGTTTTTATTAAATCATTAATGTGTGGGAGAGTGTTGGGACTAACTCAAACCCTTCTATTATTATACCACCTCTAGCTATTCAATCAGCTTGTTATTTTGCTATTCAAAATTTCAGAGATTTTGTTTTGTTTTTTTTTGCTTACAAGGGATCATTTGGTGAAATAGCGACTATATTTGCCACTCTAACAAAATCTTGTACATGCTCAATTTACTTATTTTAGATAAAAAGATAATTAATGATTTCTCACACTCACACCTCACACCTAACTTTATTATAGGAGTCTATTGAGTTTAGATCACAAGATAAGATGGTATCAATCATGATCCCAAACATATGGACCATCTATTTAACGAGAGATTTAGCATTTGCTTAGATAGCCTATTCTATTGGAATTTTATTCAACTTAAATATTTGTATTCAAATATAAAATTTAAACTGTATTTTAAGTGAAATATGTATTCGGATAGTTTTTGTTAAAGATAACATTTGAATAGTGCAAATAGAAAAATAGATGTAAAAAAAAAAAGAAGGAAATTTAAGATTTATATTTAAGTTAAATAATTGTAAAATAAAGAAACATTTAAATGCTTGTATTGAAATAATTATGTGACCAAACAAATTAAAATATAAATATTATATTTAAATCAAATGTCAAATTAAATAGACGATCTAAACCAACACTTACATGTTCTAGTAATTTAAATACGTCACTCTCTAATTCTACAAGTCTTTTGACTGTTAAGAAGGGAGAAAACAAAACGCGGCTATTCAATTCTAAGATCTAATATGTCCTTTTCTCTTATATGTTTTTTCTTTTTCATTTTCTTAAACACCCAACGAATTCGTATGTATGAGTATCTTAGGGTGGCCTAATTAGGACTGTAGAAGGGCAATTTTTAATTTAATTTTTGACAAATGAAGAGTGATGTTTGATTATATGTCTTCCAAGTTCCACTATTAAATTTTTTTTTTAATTAAATTTTGGTATGTGGAACTTGGGAATTTCCAAACGTTAGGGACACTGTGGTTCATTTCCACAAACAGAATCTGACATATCTTTCTTTCTTTAGTGTGTAAAACCCAATTAGATCAGATCTTTCAGGAGAAGAAAGTTATACATATAGCCAGCAATCACATTAGCGTGATTTATGCTGAATTATTGTTGTTATTATTAAGTTTTCGTCAATCAAAAACAATTATTGCTATTATATACATATAGTTTTGTCATATTGCTCCTCACTCCAACACATAAATAAATAAATAAATAAATAATGCATAAGAATCATATAATATAACACGTACATTAAAAAGACGTATACAATAACATCTATATATATGTATGCTAATACTGTATCAAAAATATATATAGAAGAGTTTTTAATGGTTATTTTATTTTTTTTAACTAGTCACAATTACAGATAAAATTATGAAAAAAATATACATCTTAATTACATTTGATGATGTGATTTTTATATGACTTGTAATAGAAGTTAAAAATATTTCTCTTTTTTTTTTTTTTTGTTGGAAATGGAAATTAATATCAAGATTATTATTATGATTACTATTAATGGAGGAAAGGGGGCATTTGCAGGAAAAAAAAAAAAAAAAAAGCACTGAGATTTGGACTTCTAAGGAGAAAAATATAACAGGAAAGAGAAAAGATGTGAAAAAAAGACATTATTTGAGGTTGATCAAAACATATAATTTTTTTTTCAGTAAAATCAAATCATATGATTATAAGAATATTGGGTTACTTAATATTTTTTAAATAAATTGAAAAAAAAAAACATAAATGAATATCAGGAGTAAGATTAAAAAAATAGAAAAAAATTTATTTCAATTCCATTTGAATTAAAAAAAAGTGTTTAAAAAGCCATATAAGAATAAATTGCCTATCCAAATTCATATTAATGAGATATCTAATTTCAATACTTATTAATTGTTATAAATTTATTTGACCAACTATCTAATTCATTACAATCGTTTAATTTATATCATAAGCAAAAAAAATAAATAAATAAATATTAGAATAATCATTAAATACACACGCATATGATAGAGTGTTAGCATATATCTATATGTATGCTATCTATCTATGTGTATGCTAACACTCTATCATAAAATATTGCCATTAACTAACTTTGTTGTCTATTAACATATTAATTGAACCTTTTTTAATTTTTTTTTTTGGTTGAGTACCATTTGGTGAGTATCTTAACTTCCACTAGCTACTTACAATTATTTTACTTGTATAGTTCTACGGAAAAAAATAAAATAGGGTCCATCCACTTACATAAATGATTCATAAAAGCTAATGTGTTTCTTTTTACTAGAAGAGCAACAATAAATTCGTAGCAATAGAGCTATTTTTCACCCTTTTTGACATTTTGTTTTGAATGGTTTGAATACTTCCATCTCCCACAATTTCCACAATAGACATTGTAAATAACATGATTAAGGTTGAGATAACCCAAAATTATTTACATTCTCCAGTGTAAATGTAAATGTATACATAATGGAACTTGCAGTTCAAGAGAAATAAGTAAAATCGTTTCATAATCCTCAATTCAAACATGGAACTCGGCAATAATAAGTGAATGTCTTTTCTTTTTTTTTTTTTTTTTTTCTTTTTTCCTTCTATATATTAATAAGATTGCTTATACGACAATTAGATGGGACGGTCAAATATTTTTCTTGATAATGTCTTTAGATTCGGGTCAAATCTCATTTCAATGTAAGGATTTTTCTATACAATTATGATAATTTTTTTTCTCTCTTAAAAGGTAATATAAATATATGTTATCAATGAATCATATAAACACAGTGCATCAATTTGAATATCATTCCTAATTTACAAGTACAGTTAACTCAGCTTTTTTTGATTTTTCCACCAAAAACTTTATTTTGATTTGATTTTTTATAAAAAAAAATAATTGAAAAAAAAGGAGGGGCTCTGCGGTCCGGGCCGGGAAACCTTTGTAGCATGGAAACATGATCAAGAGGCAAATTACAAGAATGCCACTGACATTAATTGTGGAGAAAAAGTCGGTTCACAGTAACCGAGACAAACAGACCAAACCCATCGTGGGTTGTCTCTAAAAACTCACATTATTCATTATTTCATTCATTAACCTCAAGTTCTCAGTCCAGGTGGCCTCTGTGTGGTGGTTCCTTCCTTCCCACCGTGATTTCAGCTTAACTATGAGTCTACGACCTTCCCTCCTCATTTCCTTTTTCTTTTACCTTTTTTAATTTTTTTTTTATTTTCTGACCCCCACACTTTTGCTATATTTCGCATAAATACAAGCACCAAAATCTCTACTCCACACCAGTTCACAACACCCAACATTTGCTCAAAAAATGAGAATGGCTTCTTTGTTATCCTCACTCTTACTTGCATTTTCATTGCTCTTCTCAACTTCAGTCTTTGCCATAAGACCCGTTCACAAACAAACCTACTTTGAAGGTAAGAAAAAATGCTTTACATTTTGGCCCCCATTTTGTCTTCAAATCTTCAAGATCTTAGCCTGAATCTGCTTTTCTCAGCTTGATCTATGTATGTTTTTGGTTTTTGGGGCTTTTTTATCAAGTTATTTGTAGTTTTAGTTTGTATATGTTCTAAAAAGTTGAGGCTTTTCTCAAATCCGAAGGCTTTACTCACTTTCCAAACCTTCTTGCTTAATTTGTTTACAAGCTATGTATAAACTTGGAAATGGACCGTCTTTTTTGCCAAAAAAAAAAAAAAAAAAACTCGTTTTCGAAATGTTTTTTGTTTCAAACTTTCAACTCATTTTATTTGGAACTCTCTTGTTGAACCCCATTAAATGTTCAAAAAGTTGGGGCTTTTTTCTTAAATCTGAAAACTTTACTCACTTTCCAAACCTTCTGACGTAATTTGGTTACGAAGCTATGTACACACTTGGAAATGGACGGTCTTTTTCCAAATGTCATTTTGTTTAACTGTTGTTGTTGTTGTTTTTTTTTTCCTCCAAAGAAAATTTTTTTTTTACCCATTTTCTTTTGAAATCTCTTACCGACCACATTTAAGTTCTAGAAAGTTGTTAACTTTTTTCCTCAAATCAGAATTTTTTTTTCCCTTCAACTCATTTTCTTTTGAAATCTCTTGATACTGATCCCATTTCTGTTCTAAAAAGTTGAATTATTTTCCGATTTATGCTTTCTTTTTTTTTTTTTGTTTCAACTCATTTTTGTTGAAATCTCTTGATACTGACCCTATTAATGTTCCAAAAGGTGGAAATTCTTTTCTCATACCCGAAAACTTCTCCCTTTCCAAACGTTCTTCATTTTTCCCCCTTTCTTTCGTTACAGGGCTGTTGCCAAACGGGAACTTTGAGGTGGAACCAAAGCCAAGTGAGATATCAAAGACAAAGCTGAAAGGGAAATACTCACTCCCAAAATGGGAAATAGACGGCTTTGTCGAATACATCTCAGGTGGGCCCCAACCGGGCGGGATTTACTTCCCGGTGGCTCACGGCGTTCACGCCGTCAGGCTCGGCAACGAGGCGTCCATTTCTCAGACCTTGAAGCTCAAAAAGGGCTCTCTTTACGCCTTGACTTTTGCAGCCTCAAGGACTTGTGCTCAGGAAGAGGTCTTGAGGGTCTCTGCTGGTGCTCAGACAGGAGAACTTCCCTTGCAAACGTTGTACGACAGCTATGGTGGTGATGTTTATGCTTTTGGGTTCTTGGCCAGGAATGTTACTGTTACTGTCAAGTTCCACAACCCCGGAGTTCAGGAGGACCCTGCTTGTGGCCCGCTTATTGATGCTGTTGCCATTAAGGAGTTCTTCCCTGTGCTCCCCACTAGAGGTAATGAAAAACCATGACTTGAAAAACTTTACTTTGTGGTAGTTTACTTTCTTTCCGTTTTGCTTTAGCCTTAATCTCTTACATTGGTAAAGTTAGAAACTTTATTGTCTTTTATTATGTAATATATATATATATATCTGTATGTATGTATGTATGTATGTTTGTGGTGTTTGTGATATGTCTATGGAAGGAAATGTGATTCTTTGAAGAGAAATTTATGTTTTGGTCTAAAAAATCTCTTCCACTGGTAAAGTTAGCTCGTTTATGTTGTTGCAGAAAAATTTGAGGTTCATTGTAGTCTCTGTGACGTGTCAATACAGAAATGTGTTATTTTTGCAAAGAAATTTTACTTTTGTTTTGCCTAATACTTCTTCCATTTGAAAAGTTTTCACCTTTATTTTTGTTACATGGGTTTTTCGGGTTTTTTCTTACTATATTATCTTTTGTATGTGAGTAAGAGGGGTGACCTGTTTTTATAGCCTTGCAAGTTTTCAGTTACATATGCAATTTGGGGTTCATTTTTGTCTCTATGATGTGACAAAATATGTTATCACGCAATACAAATGGCTAAGCATTTATGTAATGAATTTGTATGAATCTGTTGTACAACTTGTAACACCAGCAGAGAGCAGGATCAATTTATATATATATATATATATATATATATCAGAGAACAGGGTCCATGTTTGATCAATATGAGTATGTGTTTTCTTGCAGATAATTTGGTCAGAAACCATGACTTTGAGTACGGTCCTCACCGGCTGATCAACTCCTCCAATGGAGTACTCCTCCCTCCAAAACAAGAAGACGCCACATCCCCACTTCCCGGATGGATCATCGAGTCCCTTAAAGCTGTTAAGTTCATCGATGCCAAGCACTTCAATGTCCCATCTGGGCTCTCTGCAGTTGAGCTTGTTGCAGGGAGGGAGAGTGCGATAGCTCAGGTCATCAGAACTGTTCCTGGCAAGGCCTACATTCTCACCTTCCTCATCGGCGATGCGAAGAATGGCTGCCATGGAGACATGCTGGTCGAGGCCTTTGCGGGCACAAGCACAGTCAAAGTGTCCCATAAATCCATAGGAAAGGGCGGTGTCTCGAATGGCACTCTCAGGTTCACAGCAGCCACATACAGAACTAGAATTACATTCTTCAGTTCTCACTACCACACCAAGATTAACGACATTGGTTCCCTTTGTGGCCCAGTCCTCGATAACGTTAAGGTTACACACGCGGCATAGATTTCGTCATGAGCCTACGGAGAAAGTATTTAGTTGTAGATGTTTTGGAAAGAAGGATTCTAGTCCTAAAGGAGTTTGTATATTAGGTCGTTGAAGAGAGGAACATACACTACTATCGTAGTTTGGTGAGAGTTTGGTTACGCTTTTTAAGGTTGTTACAACTTCTATGGTGTTACCTTCCCTGGAAAATACAGTGGGAAGAATTTAATGTGTTTTTGAGAATGCATCTTCGGAATACCAAAATATTGGGAATGAATAATTTGGCCACATTGTTAAAGTTTTTATTTCCTTATCAAAGTTCGTTGTATTTGCCAAATCAAAGTATTAAGCATTGGATTGAACATATTCAGTTTGGTATTTGAGTTAAATGTAATATTTGTATTCTAATATACGTTTGGTTACATAAATATTCATATTCAAATATTTTAACATTTCAGTAGTTCACAATTATTCACTTCAAATACAAACTCCAAATTTTACTTCTCCGAAATTTAACAAACACTGCAAACATTCAAGTTCATGAGCATTTCAATACGATGGTGTCATTCTCGTTCTTTGTCGTGTGTGATTCTCATTTGCTTTTGTCGTTTCTTTTTTTTTTTTTTTTTGTTTGTTTGTTTTTGTTTGTGTACTCATTGCCGTTTTCTCGATTGTTGGCTTCTCACGTTGTTGTCGTATGCTCAGTTCTAGGCTTGTAGCTTTCGCACTTTGATGTTTTATCAATTATCATTCATTTCTTTTCTTTTGGTCGTTTTCAGGTCTGTTGTCTTATCACTTTACTCGTCGTTCTCTTTTATCTCGTTTCTTTAATTTTATTTTCTTGTCGTTCGTTTTCGTTTTCTCATTTCTTGATGCGGTTTTTTTTTTTTTTTGGGTCGTTTTCCCTCTTCTTGTAGTTTTTCTTTTTCTTTTTTGTTGTCTTTTCACGTTATGGTTTGAGTTTGTTTGTTTGTTTCTTTCTTTTCTTGTGATCATTTCCTTTTTATTTTTTTATTTTCAGCTTCTTTCGGTTTACTAGCACTCGTTTTTGTCGCTCAAATTGATGACGATTTCCCAGTTGTCGTTTCACTTTCAAGTGTTTACCTTTTCTTGTCGTTTCACTTTTGTCTTGTCTACCCTCATTATTTTTTCATTTGTTGCCATTTTCTCAGCTCCTTGCAGTTCTATATATACTTTGTTAATCGTTTCATATATGTTGTTGCCGTTTTTTTTCCTCCTCTAAATTTCTTGTCGTTTTTTCAGTCCCTAGCAGTTTTCTTTTGTTGTCGTTTTCTAGCTCCTTGCGGTTTTCTCAGTTATTGTCGTTTCACTTTTGTCTTTTCCAGACCTTTTTCATTTTTGTTTTCTCAGTCCTTTTTTCATTTGTTGTCGTTTTCAAAATATGTCCTTTTTCACATTCCTCTGCGTTTCAGTTTCACTTTCTGTACCTTTTCGCCTTCTTGTCTTGTCGATTTATCATTTTTTTTTTTTTCACATGGACTCGTTTCTCAAGCTATTGTCGTTTAATAACTCGTTGTCGTGAAAGCTACTTGTTATTCGTTAGTCGGTGTCGTTTCATGGTTTTTGCCCGTTCAGCCTTTTTCGTTTCACTCTTTTGTTCAGAAGTCCTCTTTTTATATTTGATTTCTTTATTTTGTTTCTTCATTTCTTCCCCCCAGCCCTCCTGATCTTCATTTGGTTTACTTACTTTAATTGACATCTTTTTTTAATCACGGGCAGCTTTTTCTCTTTCTTTATCTTTTTCCCCCTCCCTTATTTCCTTGGCCACAGACAGCGCAAAGCCTAGCTCCTATATGATATACCTCCAAATTCTTCTATTTTCCCTTCCATTTCTACAATCTGATAACCTTCGGTTTATTCAGAACATGTAAATAAAAACCCCTCAGTAAACAGTTTATTGTACAATTACTAGAAATCATACATTGCCTGCTAATATCCGAAGGTAAACTCAGACATTCATAAGCAGTTTGTTGGACAACAATACTCTATAGTGCAGCATAATTTATGATAGGCTAACTGAAGCCCCAAAAAATAAATGTTCAAAATATGGACTACAGTGTATGGTACTACCTATCAGTAAAAGAATTGGCTTTTACATTTCTGAACCAAATTTGCTTTAATAGTAAACGAACCTAGCGCTTCTTGTCATCAGAATGTTTCGGTCCTTTAGTGTCGTCTAAGATACCAACAAGGCATTTTTCCATCAAGAATTCAGCATTTACCCAAGCATGGTATTTATCTGATAGCATTCAGGATCACGAATTTTCATGGTTATACTTTTGATTAAAAGGAACAAAAATGTGACCAGTACCCGAATCTAAAGACTAGAATGCTATGCAAAGGATACTGAATAAAGCTGTGCAATCCTTTCCCACGGCCTTCATTAGCATATCGACACCTGAGGAAAAGGAACACGATAATCATACTTTCCAATACTTTGAACATTGAACACCAGAAATCTGAGCGGAACAAAAGAGTATCCATACCTCCAGGGTGGAATCTCATGTACGGTGACAAATTATACACCCGACCTTTTAGAACAGTCCACATCGAACCTTCTTGTCTGTGTTGTTTGACTTCATTCATAGAAATGAGCCTTCTATTGGACTGTCCCTTTAAACCTGAACCACCATTAACAAAATTAAAGCCGATCTGAGCAGACATTGCAACACACAAATATGAAAGATATTTAATCAGGAGTGATTTTACAAGGTCCTTATGTCATGTTTCATAAGTCATGCCCAATGAACTAAACTTTGCTAAGCCTTTGTAGCAAGAATGATGGAGAACCGATCTCCACGTTTTAAAAATAAACTAAATTGCTCCCCCAATGAATTTTTAAGAGTTCAAGATTAGAAGGGAAAAAAAAAAAGTGAAAAGGCACTCTAAAAGTCAACCAAGCACCTCTACCACTAAATGAATTTTGTTTGGTTGATTGCATCACGTAAACCAGTATTCTAACTGGTTACCACAATGTATTGTGTTATATTTGACTACGAAATGGAGATACAAGAACATGAAAATTGAAGAAGCATACTTAAGTATTTGAAATCAGCATGGAAGGGTTAGTAGTTCACCACATAACAATGACTGTAAAACATAACTGGTAGTAAGGTAAGGTGATCTCAAACCCAAAAGATCAGCAAAACATTACAAGAAATGTGATGTAATTTCATCATGATATTGTTCTGTAAGTACCTGCAAGATCAGGATGCGTTTGACTAAGCTTAAGCCAGTCCATTTGGCTATAACCCTTCTCGAAAGGAACCTTGGCACGTGGCACAGGCTTCTTTAACTGTCCAACATCTCCTGGCACTGGCTGTTTTAACGGTTTACTTGTCCGTCTGGGAGTCGAGGTATCAATAACATTAAAAGATAAGGAACCAACTGTCTCCTGCTTTTTGGAGACATTATTATTTGTCAAATTGCCTTTCCACGGAAAACCTCCATTCTGATTACTGGCACTGCCACTCGGTGATTCACCTTTTATGTTAATGCCATCTATATAAGCTGCAAGCTTCTTTGTCTCAGGAACATCTTGGTCAATTGGTGAGTCAACCTAAATATGAACATTGATTCGAAGAAAATCAAGATATTTTGAAAACCAAAATCAAGCAAATTGAAGAAAACAAAAATCTAGTGGTTCGAACAATAAAATGTATAAACTTGTTGAATCAGGAGAAAACAAAACTCACCTTACAAAATGTGAAATCATCATCATTATCCATCTCAAGTTGAATGGAGAGTCCAGATTACTTCAAGGAACCTTGCCTGTCAACTATGCAAGTATCAAAAGCTACTCCATAACACAAATTGTGATTATCTAAGAGTAGAAAAGACCATGCTATGGCCTTTTCGAACAAGGAATTAACAACAAAAGTTTAGACCTCCACATAAGACAAACTCCAGCAAAGTCAATAGCTTTCAAAGGGAATTTCGATTTGGCAATCAGTTGATTTAGTGAACCCCACCATTATGTAGTGTCACAACTTTGTTCCTGACCAAACATTATATTCAAAGCCAGACATAACAAAATCAAAAAATTTGATTGAAAAACATCCTTTTCATCTCAAGAAGAGATGCTAAGTTTGATATTCCATGCTGAAATTGTACCCTACAATAAACTTTAATCCGAAGAATGTCACAGCCCGTCTGTTTCTCATAACGACCCATTACCTTTACAACAATTCACAAAACATAATCTTGATGCCGAATTTAAGACAAACCCAATTATTAACGAATAATACACTAAAAACTAAGCTAAATATCTACAAAAGAACAAAATTTTGCTTCTTTCCTCAAATATACAATTTTCATTCATTTCCAGGTAAATCACTTACAGATGAGTATGGAACAAATTAGCTCCCAAAAGTCATTTCTAAAACAAATTAACTTCCACTCATTCCTTTACTATTCTTCACTTCTTCACTCTAATTCAACTTTTAAGCCCAAACAAAAAAAAAAACAAAAAAACAAAAAACAAAAAAAAAGAAAAGAGAGAGAGAAAGAGGAAGACTTTAGATTAATTTTTATTGGAACTGGAAAGAACAAAAACACCAGAACCCAAACTACTGAAACTTAAACAACGTAAAGCGAAAGACCCAAATTCTGACTTTTCTTCTCCACTTCAATTTTTCTCAGAAACGACTAAATAATCAAATAGCTTTCTGAAATTCGAAATACGTTTATCGATCAGTCAGCTCAAGCTAATCAAACTAATAACTGAATCATTAAATCATAAAAAAAAAATCCGAAAAAAAAACCATAGATAAACCATTTCATACCAAACGGAAATCTACAAATGAAATGGAAAAATGAAGAAAATATTCAGTCTCTACCCAAAGATTTTCATCTGTTTCGCAAAAGTTCCAAGTCTTCAACGAGAGTTTCTAGGCAAGAAACAGAAAATAGAAAATTAAGGGAAGAAAAATGGGAAAGAGAGACGTACGGGGATTGGAAAGGAATTATGCGATCGACGAGCCAACAGATCCCCCCGAGCCGCTCCCGCCTTTTATAGTCAATCCACCGGCGGACCAACAAGAATGGTAATTTTCACTTTCATCCCCCAATTTTTAAAATATTAGAAAATAGGCCTTGTGTTTTTAGAATATTAAAAACGGTACCTGGTCTTTTTTTTGTTTGAGACATGTCATTTTCATCTTTTATTGAATTAACTTGGAAACAATAATTTTAAGGATTATTCTCGCAAATGCCTTTAATCTTAGAGTTACTCTCATTTTATCTTTTAAATAAAAGTTCTTTTAAAAAAAAAATATATACTTACCGATTTCGAATCTTAATGCTCTTATGTAAACTATTCATTTTTTTGTCAGTTTTTTAATTTATCTCAAAAACTCAAGCTATAAGAATATTAGTCAACCATTATTTTATATTTTTTTGTAAACCAGTAAGCAAGAGAGGTATTGCGGCCATATGACTAAAGAACGAAGATAAAGATCGAGTTTTACTAATAATACCTTCCATCTAGCCGTAATTTCAAATTTAGTTAATTAAAGAGGAAATATATTTTCCATCCCAAAAATACTATCCCTACATAATCGGATACTACATACACAATTATATTGAAAATTCGAATTATGTTGAAAAATATTAGAAATTATTACGATTTTTTGGTTTAGGGAAACAGGTTGGCTTGTCCAAAACGATACTTGAATGTTTCTTGTGGTTCTTGAGGAAAAACGACACGCGTGTCGTTAACATAGTTGGACTAAAACTACAACGACTTCTCATTGTTAAATTATTCTTTGTTGTTTTAATTCAAAAGTTATGTTCCCTGTCGTTTGGCAAGAAAAGCTTTACCCAAGAAAACGACTCGTGGCTCATCTATTAATCGCTTTTCTCATTATTCTTTATTTAAGGTCCGAGATGTATGATTACACTTACTTATTTAAAAAAATAAAAACACTTTTATATATTAAATTTGATAGTTCCTACTCAAATTCTCTATCCTCTCACACTCAGCGGGGATCAATTGCTTTTATTTTTTAAGCCTCAAAACGTCATAATTTTTTTCTATAAAACTTTGCCGTTAGGTAAAAATGGGCATGTGGTTTACACATTGACTGTTGATGTCGTTTAATCATACACATGTCATGTATTTTAAGATATCAAACTACCTTTTCGTTTACAAAACGACATATTATTTTTTAACAGAAATATGATCACTAAAAATGTTGGTCATGATTGTAGTAAATTTAATCATTACTCTAATATAAGATGTAGAATTCAAAATTTTTTCTCTTTAAGTACAATAAAGGGGGGAAAAAAACACAATGATATCCTTTGATAATGACATGTTATCAGAAGGACTTATCGTTTTAGATATCAAACTAATTTGATGCATAAATGGTTCCTGTCGTTTAAGATTATAAGAAGTACAAACAGCATGTCTTCTTCGATATCAAACTGTTTTTTTTATTAACAAGTCTACGTATTGCTTTTTTGAAAAGAACATTTTTACTGAAGACTTTCACCAAAGTAAAAAAAAAAAAAAAAAGAAAGAGGAAGAATCTTTGATTCCGTTTGGTAAGTAAAACACCGCAGGTTTATGCATCAAACTTTGTGTCGTTGAAGCCTAAACGACATGTATTTTATGATATCAAATTTTCTATCCTTTCAAACAGAAAATTTTTTTCTTTTTAAATTGTTTCTTTTTTTTTTTTCTTTTTTTTTTCAGAAATGTAACAAAACATAAATGAAAAAATTGATATCGTTTGGCAAGAACGACTCTTGTTTATGCCTTGACCATATGTTGTCGTTCATTAATCAGCAAATTATTTTTCTACCCATATCAAAATGGCAAATCTCATATAAATCGATGCTGTCATTTCTCCGTCCTCCAAGCTTGTGAAGAGACAATTTGTAGATAATAAAAAACTATCTCTTGAATGCAAAATTCTTATAACAAAAAAATGATGACTATAAAAGATATTTTAAGTCATTATTTAAATATATTTGATGTTTACTTAAGCGTAAAATGTCACTCAACTCAAATATGTTTAATAAAAGCCAAAATATAAGACCTAAATGACCATTTTCGATATTTTTTAACCCAAAAATTATTTTGAGTACGATATATATGTTTCAAAACGGATGAGTGTAATATGAAGCAAAAACAATCTATAAATACGAATAAAAAAAATATCGTGTTTTAATCTTGTATATTTAATTTTAACTCAATCCTAATTTGTAACACATAAGTAATGTATTTTTTGGAGTCTTTTTAAGTCATTATTTCAATAAGTATGTAGGATATTTACTTGAACGTAAAATATCTTTCAACCCAAATATGTTTAAAAATCAAAAATTAAGATTCTGAATGACCATTTTTGATATTTTTTTACATTAAAAGTCTTTTAATTATAACATGTTGGTTCCAAAACGGAAACGGATGAGTGTAATACGAATAGAAAATGATCTATTAATATAAAAATATAAACTCGAAAGTTCTAGACGATTAAATTCGATAACCCAACATACGCACACTCACAAATGATTTTGACAGCAAAAGACAATTTCTTGACGATAAAAGACTATATCTTAATAGCAAAAGTCTTATGATAAAAAAAATTATGACTCTGAAAGATATTTTAAGTTATTTTTTCAGTTGGTATATTTGATATTTACTTGAAAAAAAAATGTCTCTCAACCCAAATATGGTTAAAAGCTAAAAACTGTAAGTTTTCTACCTTTTATTAAAGTTGAAGAAAGGATATCTGCATATGGTTTTTAGATGCATGCTAAAAGTTTCTTGTCGTTTCGTTTAAGTTAATCTGTGTCAGTTTTTTTTTTTTTTTTTTAAATATGTTTGGTTTTTTTTTTTTTGGGAGGGGCGGTTAGATAACAATTTACAGTTTTGATTTGCCAATAATGAAATGCAGTCCAAATAATATATTTATTATTCCGTCATTGTGATGGTGACATGATAATGATAATTGAGGAATTATTATTTAAAATCTTTATTTTTATCTATTTAAAATTTGAGTATTGTTGCATTTAAAGTGTTTTTGATATATAGAGCATGCGATAAATTGATAATAGTTCTTGAAGCCTTAACTTGTTATTGATAGATAAAATCCTCGATTGTCCCATCAAACTCATTCTATGATTATTGAATTGAGAACGTGGAGGACACTACATATCCTCTTTTTTATTTTGAAAAAAAAAAATTACATGTATCGTCTCAGGTGATGCTCTCGTAAAGAATGTCCAAAATAAAATATTGAATGTGACCCACTTATGGAAAAGTGTCTTTTAGGCTAATCAATGCTTGCTTACTCTAAGAGCTTATATGTTTTGATTTCTGATTCTCATAAACAATAAGAGTCATAATAGTGTAATACTCATCATCAATAACTTTATCAAAAAGTAAATTTAGTTTTTTTTATATCAATTTATTTATTTAAGAAATTAAATTTAAGTTGCTTAAGAAATATATCCTTTAAGAAGAAGTATCACATACATTTTCTAAAGAGCAATGTCAATTGTAGGCTTGATGTAGTGTTAACTTCACACATATCTTAAACTTTAAGTTTTGAATTGGAATCTCACCGTTTCACGTTAAGAAAAAAAAAAAAGAAAAAAGAAATATACATATATATATAGGAGCGACTGTAATAGAGCTTTATTAAGAGTAACTACTGTGGAGATATTTTTTACGTCATTCAAATATCATCTATTGGCTTAACTACTGCATGAATACTATAACTATGATATACCCTAACTTATAATATTAAAAGTTAAAAAATTAAAAAAAGAAAAGAAAAGTACTCTTTTCCTGTTCACTTTTTTCTTTTTTTCAAATTGAGCCCACATTGAGAAGTAAAAAAGCCTTTAAATCTTCTTCTTATGCAACTATGTTATTTTTTGCTTTTTCTCTCTATGAGAAAACACATTCAAAGCTTTCTCAAGAACACTGAAAGCTATCTTAACAATTTTTAGTAGTACTCTTTATTTAATTTATGCTAGTGTGTGCATATAGTAACTATTTTCAGATTTTATTCGGTGAAAGCTATTTTCAGGTCTAGACTCTCTCACAAGCTACCTCTTCACAAAACTCCGTGGAACCTTTGAACCCGCCTGAGCACCACTCGCCGCTCTGCGTTCAATCTGTTAATTGTGCTTCATAGAATGACTAAGGAATCTACAGTCGGAGGAGACAATGAGTGGAATAATAGCTTCAAGTTGTTCTTTTGACTGCACCAGTGATAGACTCTGCCACCTTCCGACGAGCATGTCGGAGTTCTTGCTTGGATCGGGCATAGATAGGTTGTTGGAAGAAGTCTCTTCATTACAGACCAAGACCACGCAACCTAGATCCCCTTGCCTTCAATTCGATTCTTCCCAACTACACCCATCTCCGAAACCCATCTCCAACAAGAGAAATAAACTAATGATTTTTTTTTTCTCAAATCTCTAGATCAAGCCCTAAAAATAAAGTACCAAGAGAAATCGATTATTGTTTTCATTGAAAATCTCTAGATAGTTGCCAGCGATGGGACACATTGAACGATGGCCGGTGGGAGGAAGTTTCTTGGTCAATAGCTTTGGAGATGAGAGCTGAGAGATCTAGAGAAAAAAAAAAATGAAAAAAAGGAATATTTTGCAATAGTCCTCCATTAAAGCCCAATAAATCTCTAAATTTTTTTGTTCGTTGTTAATTGCTCAAAAATTTGCAGAGTTGTAATGGTGGGTTTGGATTTTGAGGAACATCTGTTGGGGAAAAAAAAAAGATAGAAAGAAATAAAGACAAAGTTAATTTAAAATTGAAAAAGAAAAAAAAAATCGTGTGCTTGTTAGCTTATATATATTAACATCAATATATCATACTTCATCACCATTTATTTTATCATACCATTATTTTATATCGTTGGATTAGACTCTATTGATAATTACTCTTAATTAATCTATACCATATAATCTCCTTTATATGTATGAAAATATCATAATTTGATTTTCATTTTATATTCTTAATCAATAACATATTCTCATATTAATACATAAACTAACTATCTATAAATTTATAAAAATAGAGGATGAGGTAATAATCTCATAAGATAATATGCTACTCACATGATATATATATATATATTTATATACATCTTAAATTAGATTGTATTTAATCTCTGTTCATAATTGTAATCCCTACTCAAATAAAGGACAAGAGTGGATTTACCATTCGATCTAAGTTCTCGGTAGTATATATTCAAGGTTTGTTTGGAATCACCACTCATTTTAAACTAAACTGTATTTTTTTCATCATGTTTTTTATTTTTTTTGAAAAAAATTTTATCTTTTCTGAAAAAGTCAATAAAAATTATATTCAAATTTAAAAATCTTAACTCAACTCAAACTGAACTCATTAACTAAACATCCCATCAGTTTGCTTAGACAAACTAGTAGTGATTTTCCCCTTATTTTTTTGACCCCACTAAAGAGCTGGTACCGATCGTCACTCACCATGATGAATAAATATCAAACGAAAATGAAAATGAATTATTAGAATTAATTAATGCAACCAATCACAACTCTCCAGTGAGGCCGGCACCCACGTGTGGTTCTGACGTGGCGACAAGATGCAAAGTCCTCCAGTTGTCGTCAGAGAAAAAGACACTTGTGTCTGTGCTGTCTGTACCCCTCATTCTCTCTCTCTCTCTCTCTCTCTCCCTCTTTCAAGTTTTTACGAAAATTAGTTATTGGTAAATATGCACTTTACCCTTTATTAAAAAAAATATATTTACTTTCCCCAAACTATGTCCAGTAAACCAATAAATAATCTGAAAACTAGCCATTGAAGTTTATTTATTTTTTTATTTTTTAAAAGGCAAGACTAACAATCTGAATTTACCATAGCAATACAAATCATGAAGGGGATATTTGATAAATAAGTTAAGTTTGAGTTGAGTGAGATTTTTAATTTAAATAGTAATTTTTGTTGACTTTTCAGAAAAGATAATTTTTTTAAAAAAAAGATAAAAAACATGATAAAAAAATATAATTTAATTTAAAATAGGTGTGCATCCCAAACGAGCCCTAAAATAAAAAAATTATCAATATGTAACGGAGTGATAGTTTATCTTTTATCTACTTGTGTTTTCTACTTAATTTTTAAACTTTGCTAAGTTTGTGTGTGTGTGTGTGTTTAATTTTTTTTTTTTTTTGCCTATTTGTGTTTCCTTTTCATTTGCGTTGGGAAGATAGCACTTTTTTTTTCCGTGAGCAGTAGCTCATAATCATTAATAATATAAAAGATATTAACTCTAATTTAATTTTTTAATACCAATTTATTTGTTATTGAATTATTATTATTTTTATTGATATATATGCATAATTTTTTTAAAATTTTGATTCATATGGTAATATTTAATCCAGGTACCAAAATTTTGATATTTGTAATTATTTAGAACGAGAGAAAAATATAAATAATGAAATAGGAGAGAGAGTGAGAGATTCAAAATCCTTAAAATGGATTAGAAGAGGGATTCAAAATTTTCTCTTTTAAATTGAAAGATTGTTTTTTTTTTTTAAGAGTAAAATTGAAAGATTGTTAGAGATTGCATACAAAAGATCATAGAATTTATAATAGTAATAAAAAATGTTGATCCTTAATAAATTAATTGCACTAATTAAATAAATGAAAAATCCAAGTTAAAAAAAAATATTTAATCAAATTTTCCAAAAAAGAACAAAAGCAAAAATATGAAACTCTTTCAGGCTAATTTAGGGGTGACAATTCGTGTCACGTGTCATGTTCGTATCGTGTTAGAGTCATATCGATTTTTTTCTTCCCGACCTGAACATGACTCGCGACACGAACACGAAACGAAACCACGACACGAACACGACACGAACCTGTCACGGATTGACACGATACGAACCAAATTGACCCGCGACACGAAATTGATCCAAAATTGACACGAAATTTGATCCAAAATTGACACAAAATTGACACGCAACACGAAATTGACCCGAAATTTGATCTGAAATTGACACGCGACCTGAAATTAACACGAAAAGTAGACACGAAATTGACATGAAAAAAACGGGTCCAATCCGAATACGACACGATTTTTTTTTCGTATCAATTTTTCCTAACCCGAACATGACCCGCCTCCTATTTTTTCTAACCCGAACCTATAAAATTTATATCGTTTTCGAGTTGTATTATCGTGTCGTGACCCGTATTACCACCTCGACGGTCATGTCATTTCATCTCGTCGAACGAGCAATCTCTTTCTATATAAACGAAACTCCCTCTCTCTCTCCTGCTCTCTCTCTCTCTCTCTCCCCTTCACTGCAAAAGTCTCGATCCTCTTTTTCGATGTAAATATTATTGCTTGGCTCTGCATTGTACTCCAAACCAACCATGATTTTTCGTCGACAATCACTTGCATTGCTCTTCTTCATTGTTCGAATTAATTTTGTTTTTTGTTTTTTCGTTTTTCTGATGAATTTTCTAGATCTCCTTGAGTTCGTGTTCGGAGTAACCTAGGCCATGTCGAAAGCCGGAGCATTGGATCTCGCGTCGGGTCTCGGCGGAAAGATCGACAAAGGCGAAGTCCTTTCCGCCGTCGAGAAGTACGTTTCTCTCTCTCTCTCTCTCTCTACAAATTCACTACTTTCTCTCTCTACCATGAATCTGTCTGTGAAATGATGTCTTTTCCTCTGTGGATCATTGTGTGGTTTGATTCTAATTCCAAAATCTCTGCCTTATTTAAGTGTGCTTAATTCTTAATTATTGTTTAATTAGGCCTGATTAAGCAAGACCAGGTCAGGTTTTAATTTGATGTGATGTCGCAGCATGTCGTGCCTGCGACTTGGGTTTTTATCTTATCTGCCAAATGTAGTAATGAATGCACATATGTTTTATACATCCATATATACATATGAAAGATAACATTATTTATATATATAATTTACATATTTATATGTTGGTTGTGCGTGGCCAGGGTCTTTTGGTTGCGAACCAAATAAATGAAATAGTGAATTTAATAAATAAAGTAATGAAGAAATTTGGTTTATTGTCTTGTCAGATCTAGTTAACCAGAGTAAGTTTTACACTTTATAACTAAAATAAAATTGAAGATGAAACCAATGAGAAACCTGGGTAACAAAGAAATTTGAAGTTTTTTCTACTGCTAAGCCTAAGGTTAAAATTTTGTTTGGGGTGGACTGTGAAGTTCTTGTTGTGACATGCTATCCCCTTAAAGATCCTGACCTCACCAAGTTTTCCATACAAGCATATACTTGATGTATGCTTTGTTTTAATCAGAAATTAATTCATTTTCTTTTTTTTTAAAAAAGAGAGTAATATTATATGTGTATTTATCTACACATCGGGGCTAGTTCAGCGGGTAGGAGGGAAGGAGTTTAGGTAGGAGGCTAGGAGCTCCCAGATTGTGTCTTCGTTTCTTTGTAATAAGTGCGAGTCTTATGCCCTCTTACCGTGAAAAAAAAAGGGGCATTTTTTTGAATTAGATTTAGGAGTATTCTTCTTAAATGTGGCATCTGCCTGGTTACATAACTTCATTTCTTGGTTTTTGACTTTTTGGTAGCACTTAGTTATATAAAACTCTTGTACATATACAATCTTCCTAAATCAAATATTAAAAATTAAATCATGGATCAACTACATTTCTTGAAAGACATTAAAAAAATAAAAAATAAAAAAGAACGGAAAACATAGGAAAAGTGCATTACTTTTATGTACAATGATTTTCTTCTACTGTACAATGATTTTCTTCTACTGTACAATGACGTAGGAAAAGTGCATTACTTTTATGTGTACCACCGAAATGCTTTTTACCGTAAAGCCAAGCAATTTTGTGCTTTTGAAATATAAGTTGCATAAACTGTGCTTGGCCATGTTAGGTGACATTTGACACCACAAAGTACTGAAGTTTGTTTTGACTATTTTGTGAGTTGTCGAATTTCTTATGATCGAGATGTTAATGTTCTCAATTGCTGCAAACTTAATGGTTGATTTATTTTATTATCTGCAAAACATCATGATTCATGATCAAGAAGTTAATGTCGAGTTCAATTTGCTGAACGGTGGTTCAGGTATGAGAAGTACCATGTCTGTTACGGAGGCGAAGAGGAAGAGAGAAAAGCTAACTATACTGACATGGTAAGAGAAGCTATAAAAAAAAAAAAAAAACAAGAAAAAGAAAAGCTCTTTCTTGGTCATAAGTATTGCCACCAAGAAAATATCCAGCTTTGTGGAATACTAAGGCTAAATTGCTGTTGGCAAGATTGAGCATTTCTAGTCGTCTCTTTTTGTCACCGCATCCCCTTTTAATACTGCTACTCTGGTACTATTTCATTCAAGAGTAGAGGAGTGGCTAAGTCACGTTGTTCTTGTCTGTGAATTTCAGGTCAATAAATATTATGATCTCGTTACCAGCTTCTATGAATTTGGCTGGGGAGAATCCTTCCATTTTGCACACAGGTACCTTTTTTCAACGTTACGTAGTCAAGTTCTGTTGCTGATTTTCATCATATTTCTGACTAACCACAACCATCGTTCCCAGATGGAACGAAGAGTCTCTTCGAGAGAGCATCAAGCGTCACGAGCACTTCCTTGCCTTACAACTAGGACTGAAACCAGGACAAAAGGTTTGTTGTCTTCAATACAACATTCAAGGAAAGAGAGCGATTCAGTTCTATGCTTTTTGTTTTATGGTTCAGATTGTTAAGCTCTGCTGTTTTTTCTCCTTGTGTTAGGTGTTAGATGTGGGCTGTGGAATTGGGGGTCCACTAAGAGAAATCGCTCGATTCAGGTGAATTATCTTTTTGCTTTTTCATCTTCTGTATCTCTTGTACAGGAATTTCAATTAAAATGAAATTACATGCTTTGAAAAAGGGACTGGGTTTACACTTGTTTGTGTTAGCTTCCATTCATTGCTTTGGTTGAAATGCTATTGTCAAATTAAACATAGATTGTAATTAACTTGCGTGAAGAAGGAGCTCTGCTAATAATAATAATAATTATTATTTTTATGGTATTTTGCAGCTCCACTTCGGTTACTGGGTTGAACAACAATGAATATCAGATATCAAGAGGAAAGGTAAATGCTTCCGTTTATTCACAAACGCTATTTTTTTTTTTTTTTTTTTGTTAGGACCTGTGTTATGGTCACGAACTTGTTCTTGTGCAGTAACAACACCGTGAATATTTAAATTGGTTGGGTTTTAGACCAATTTATTAATGCTTAAATTTCGATGTGTTATTATTTACATGCTTCAATTGCTCCATAGGAACTGAACCGGGTTGTAGGAGTGGACAAGACCTGCGACTTTGTTAAGGTTGGTGTTCATTTGTAGTTCATGGTCTTCTGTTAGACTCCTTTCAGTTCAAAACGTTTTTCATTCTTTTTTTCTGTTAATTGTAAGTCTGGAGAAATTAAAGAACATGATTATGGTTAAAGATTTCATTTTTGTTTCTCAACATTGCAGGCTGATTTTATGAAGATGCCATTTTCTGACAATACATTTGATGCAGTATATGCAATTGAGGCTACTTGCCATGCACCAGATGCCGTATGTCATTTCTGTACCTTGCAAGCATAGATCTCTCATACTAATGCTTCACGCTTTTTCTTTTCTTTGTTTCTGTGGGTTAAAGTACTTATTTCTACATATGGTTAGTATGGATGCTATAAGGAGATATATAGAGTTTTGAAGCCTGGCCAATATTTTGCGGCATATGAGTGGTGCATGACTGATTCATTTGATCCCAATAACCAAGAACATCAAAAGATCAAGGTACCTTATAAATATATATATATTCCAATGTTACTTTTTATTTCCCTGCTTTGTGATATTAGATTTCAAAGTTTAGACCGAAACATTATTGATACAGGCAGAAATTGAGATTGGTGATGGCCTCCCAGACATCAGGTTGACAGGAAAATGCCTTGAAGCTCTTAAACAAGCAGGTTTTGAGGTTGGTTTCGAGTTCTTTCTTCTCAATCCACATAGATGACTGCATTTGTAAGAAAAATATGAAATTTTTAATATATTTTTTTCTTTGAACTTGTGACAAAGGTCATATGGGAGAAAGATCTTGCAGTGGACTCACCCATCCCTTGGTACTTGCCTTTGGACAAAAGTCACTTCTCGTTGAGTAGTTTCCGTCTAACAGCGGTTGGACGTTTTATTACCAAAAACATGGTAAGTTATATCTATAGTACATTTGCAGCCTCCATAACCATTCCTTTTCCTTTGAAATTTTGGAACAATCCCATTTTGTTGCTGATATTGAGTGCTATTGAGAACTGCTATATTTTTCTGTCTTTTTTCTCCATATGTTGAAAGCAGTTTACGAGTGTCTGTTTCTCTCTCCTAAACACAGGTCAAGGCCCTAGAAGCTATTGGCCTCGCCCCAAAGGGAAGTCAGAGAGTTCAAGATTTTCTTGAGAAAGCTGCGGAAGGGCTAGTTGAAGGCGGAAAGTAAGTATTCATCTTCACCGCACTTTTTTCTCTTCCTAAACGACAATTCGGAATTGGATCAAATGAATGAAATGACCATTAAGAGAAGAGAAAAAAAGATATATCTAAATTTAAGTTTACGGACCAAACTGCTCAAGATTTCTAAACGACACCATAACTTGATTGCTTATGTTATTTTGTTGATATTCTCTCTGTCTCTCAGGAAAGAGATCTTCACACCAATGTATTTCTTCTTGGCCCGGAAGCCGCATTCGGACAGTGAGTGAAGCGGTAACATGCTAGAGCAAGGGAATCTCTCTAGGGATTTTGATTTTTTGGAGAAGTTTGTTGTTAGAATTTGTGCTTTGAAAATCTCTCTAGATGACTCATCAGTGAGTGGTGTGTATTTATATGAGTTGCCCATCTGTTTTTCAGTTTGCAACATTAGTAATCTGCGTGACCAGCACTCTTAGCTTTCAGCTCCGCATGACTAGTGAGTGTGAAAGCATGAAAATTTTACCCTGCCTTAGATAGAACTTGTGCGCATGTTTTCTCTCTTTTTTCTTTTCTTCTTCTTCTCTCTGTTTATATTGAACTCTTTTACATGTTGCGTTTTTCTTCGAACAACGCTAAAGTCATCAATGATTCCCTACGTCATACGTTAATAGAAAGTCTCACATAGCAAAGAGATACACATACAAGTCCCCCTGTCCTTTCTTCAATGGAAGAAATCTAGAGAACTACATATAGAACGTAAAGGGTCTTGATCCAATTCTACTCGAAGGATTCAATTTCAGGCAAATCATTTTGGATCTAATGTCGTTCAATATAATGGCGGATTCAATTTCAGGAAAGTCATTTTGGATCTAATGTCGTTCAATATAATGGCTGGGTTCGTCCTGTAAGGAAAATTCTTCCTATTTCTTGTTGGGGGGGGGGGGGGCGCCAAAAAAAGTTCTTAATTAGAAACCTTTTGATATCAGTCTCAACTCCTCAATCCTAAAAGAAACAAGCAAGAATTTCAACTACTTTTCCACCGCCCAAAAAGCAATCCTTGCACTCTGTTTTGGTCATCAAACTTGACTAAAGAATGAACTCCTCATGCTCGGCGCCACCGCCAATCACCTCCGGCCAACGGTGGAGGGCCTGAACTGTGCCACCGAGGTCACCTTTAAAAATTGAATTACTAATGATAGATTTTTCATAACAAATATGTGGATATTTTCAATTGAACTTATATTCTGCAATATATGCCATTCATTTTTGTGTTAGTGGTTTCTCCTTTGTCAGTTGTATTGAGCTGTCTCATAACAGATGCACCAAAAATTGAATTTTTATTTCTTATAAAAATAAAAAATAAAAAACCCCCCAATTTGGGACATTAGTCACTTGCAATGAATTTCTTCAAGAAAACTAATTTACTTTTAATCCAATCCAACCCAAAAACAATGAATTTTTTTGTTCTTTTTTTGTCACTCAAGTTTTCTGACATTCTTTTGGTTTCCTCAAGCAATATTGAAGCTCAATTTTTAGTTGAGTCTAACAAACAAACAAATGTATAAAAACTCTTCCTTACGTTAAAAAAAAAAAAAAAAAATCCCTCTTCCTTTATGACCCTATTAGAAAAACAATATGAAATTTAAGAAAAGAAAAATTATTTGCTCCCAAATCGTCACATCAATGGCAATATAACAAGCCAAAACATAAAGAGCTTCAAAATAAAATAAAATAAAAAATCATCAGCAAAGAATAAATAATTTTGTATTCCTCATCGATCTCAATTGAGAAGTATATCAGAATCAAAGTAAAAATTCAAAACAACAACAGAATTGCCTCAGAATCACAAACTCTCTCGATCTTCCTCTTTTCTTTTCCCTCGACTTTCCAGAGAAACAAACATGAAATCAAAAAGAAGAAAAAAAACTGTGCTGTATATTGGGCAATTGGCTCGGCCATCAAACGGAGTAAAGAATAAACTCCTGATTGTCGGCACCGGCGCCAATCGCCTTGGGCCCACACTTCATCACCTTAACATCCTCCGCGCCGCCGTCTCCGCCGCCGACGCCGTAGAAGAAATAGTGGTGGTTATGGTGGTTGTTGTTGTCGGAGTTAGCTGGAGGATGGTAGTACATACGGCTGGTCTGCGGGCAGTGAGAATGGAATCTTGCGGCGATTCTCACTCCTGCGTCCAGAATCTCGACGAACTTCCCCATTTCTCTCTCTCTCTCTTCCGAGATTTTGGCGTGTTTGGCGGGCGAGAAAGGAGGGAGAGAAAGTGAGGGGAAAATGTTAGAAAAGAGGAAGAATTGTTGGTGCTATAAGAAGATGTCCCAAACGTCAGAGCCCATAAAATAGGGGTTTGGTATTTTTGCAGAGAAGTTTTTTTTTTTTTTTTGTATTGGTTTTGAGAACAAGATGAAGGCCGCATATATAGGGAGACGATTTTCTCTGTCTTCTCTCTCTCTCTCTCTCCTTCGTCGGTTCTTTCCTTTCTTTCACAATTTACACATTGGTCTACTCAAGTTTTGTATTTGCATCTATGCCCTTACATTTGTGTTAATTCAAAAACACATAAGTGTCAACGTGTTCGAAAATATTCACATTTTAAATATTGTTTGTTTAAAATGTGAATATAAAAACTATAAAAAAATTCACATTTTACATATTTATAGTTTTTGCTTGCATATATGCCCTAATAGTTTAGGTTAATTTTAGTTAAATAACTCTAACTCAGTGATAAGGGATAAAATAAAGATATATATATATATAATATTTCTTTGGAAGGAGATATATTAATATTTTTATTTTTTTGTTTAAGATCATGCTTGGCTAGTCGAATTGCTTTAGGATTTAACAAAGTTTATTTTAATACCGTTTTTTATTTCTCGATAATGATTGACCTTGGAAAAACTTAATAATCGTAAATTTAATTCCAATTTAGTTGATAAATAAATATTGAGGTTTCAAATCCCCCTACTCCCTCCATTGAAGTTTTATTTTCTGTCTAAAATCTTCTCTTTCCTTTTAATCTACTATAGTATTTTAATGTTTTATTAAGCATTTGAATTCTTTTCTTTTTTTCAAAAAAAAAAAAAGATAAAAAATACATAATAATATCGATTAATTATTAATTATCATTTTTTAAAACGATGATCATTCTAATTTTATAAAATTTCAATAATTTATTAAAGATTTCTTAAAAAAAAAAAAAAGTCATTTACTCGCATATCCTTTCTTTTCTACAAATAAAAGCTTCTAAATTGAAATACTATTTTGAGAATAATCTGATTTAATGTATGTCTGTTTCTCATAGTCATTAAAGCCAAAGGAAAGTTGTCAAAATTTTTAATTGAGTCTTACTTAATTAATCTAAATGTAGAGATCTCATACTTACGCAGACAAAGCATTGAATGCTATGAAATTTTTCTTGATGTTCATACATAAATTCTTGAAATGCGGTAGTTTCATGATGGATCATCTCACAAGGTCAAAATAAAAAAGGGTCCAGATGTCAAAGGAAAATAAAACTCTAGATTCATTAGTCTCATGTGTTGAAAATATCATAGTTATAGATTTCTAAAGATGTGGTCTCCCATGTAATTGAAATACTTCTTACTCGAGGAAAAAAGAAAGAGAAAAAGACTAAATGTACAATTTTCCATACTAACTTTTGAATATTACCTTAGATAATATGAGTTATCTTTTTAAGTATGCCTAAAAAAATATCAAATCAATTAAAATTAAAAGATTGTGTCTACTAATTAACAGAAATACCAACTCATCATCATGTGAGTTAATATTTAAAAATTAAGATTATAATTGGTATTTTAATACTACGAAAAAAAAAGTTTTAAAAGATGAAATCACATTCCTCAAAAAAAAAAAAAAAAAAAGAAATCAGATCTCACTAAAAAATCATCTACATTTTATTGATATTTGAGATGCAATATTCAAATTTTCTAAAAATTGAGGTAAACGGAAAAAAAAAAAAAAGGTTACAAGTTTCAAAAAAATAACAAGAAGTACGTTGGTGGAAAATTCTAAACTAATTGTCTTAAATCAAGATCTCTTTTAACAGAAGCAGCCAGTCCTAGGAAACAAGAAAAAGAGGAAGGGAGAGAGAAAGTTGACTGGGGTTCCGAAATCATCTTTAGGCACATTGTTGGACCTCCGGTCTTAAGAATTGGTCACTGAGCTTGTATCGTTATGAGTTTTTATTTATGGTAGTGTTTGTGTTTAGCGGTATGATTTCATTACAGCGGATCTGATATCGTTTATAGGATGGTTTCTAGATAGTTTGGAGGCATTTTGTGACGTTTTTCTCGTTTGGTGGTTATACTCTTTCGGGGTTCTGTTCCAAACAGTGGTGAGCTTCTTGTAGAGGTGGTGGTTCTGGCTTCAGATGCTGATGGTGGTAGCGTGTGTGTTTCAAGTTCTATTGTTTGAAGGCATCTCGTTGGCTTCGCCGCTTGTCCCCTAAAACATTCCTCCTAATAGTCTTCTTGTCGGCAACACTTTTATTGAAGGCTTGCGATGTTCGTGTTTTAGTCTTTAGTTTTTTATGTTTTAGTCTAATAAAGACGTTGATATTTCCGCCATATGGTATAAATATTTTCATTGTAATAATGGAGGTGGTTCTCCTACCGTTTGAGTTCGCTTTTGGTATGTCAGATTTAGGTCTTGGCGAGTTAGAGTTCCACTAGCCATGAGTCTTAGCGAAGATATTTGTGACCTTGGTACTATATGTTACATATTCTCGATGGATCGAAAGCTTTCATTGATTATAGTGACTTCAAAAAGAGCCTTATGCGTGCTTTAAAAAGGTTTTATTTTGCATCATTTTCCCTGTGCTTTATTAGATTTTACTGATAGAATCGGTTTTTATTGAGTGCTTTGTATTGTGCTTCATAGGGTTATTCGCATTATGTTTGACGTCTGTAAGACCTTTTAATTGAATGAATTTTATATTTTAAAAAATAGGTGAAAAAACAAAATTCTAAGGTACTTTTTTACCTGGATGCAAATAAAGAACAAAACCGTCCTAACAACAACAAAAAAAGGTTTTTAGGACCCAAGAAGCCGCGTCATAAGGAAAATAAATAAATAAATAATAGGAATTAAATAATAAAAATGCCTAAAATCATCGCCGCGTAAAGTTGGCGCATGGTTGGAACGTGGAAAAACCAGTAGTTAGGAAGGACTGATTTTAAAATTAATTCATTGAACTGAACCTTACAAAAAGTCAAGAGTCACAAATTGGGTGCGTGTCTTTACCAATTTTGCCCCCGACTTTTTCTAAAAGTTGCAATAAAAAATAAATTCGCTACAAGTCTCTCTGATTGACTAATTCCTGGTTCTAGTCTCACAATTTTTGACCTGAGAGCCACTACCTGCCCTTCTGGACGCTGACCAACTCAACTTCCCAAAGTCCTGGCTTACAATTCTACCAAATTCTCATGAATAAATAAATAAACACCAAAACCTTTATTACCATTCAAAAGATCAGGCTTCCGATGCTGCTAATTCTGTTCAATAGTCCTTAGATTCTTTTTAAAGAGCTTTTAAGTAAGATATCTATATGTTTTTTTTACCGTTAACTCTGATTATAATCGTATTAAAATGAATAAATATATACAACAAATAAAATTCGATATCATTTTGATGGTTCAAAACAAAACCAACAAATCAAGTATTTTTTTTCATAATTTTATTATAGATTTCTAGTTTTTGTTTTTTAAAAAAACCTTTTGGATCTTGATTCATTATATCATCATAAATAAATATATAAACAATCTATTCTACGAGGAATTCATATGAACCTTCACTTTTAATATAATCCACTTTTTTTTTTTTTTTTAGGAAAAATACTAAAAAATTTCTAATTTGAATGTTATATTTTTTTTATTTTTAAATTGTATGGTTGGCTGGTAGTCCTCCTCGTACCAAGAGTCCTGAATGATGTGAGTTAGAGCCTCCACCAGTTTGTTGCAAAATAGAATTAGTAATTTTATTTTATTTTAATTTATTTTATTATATAGTAGACTTTTCTATGCCAATTGTTAGCAGAACTAGCATCACCAACAACTTGCTCTTGATCCAATTTGAATGGAATATACCCAAATAAATGAGACTTATTCTTATTTTTATTATTTTTCTTTTTCCTTGCGTGAGCCATTGCCAACCGTCTATATAAAGAATGAGTTGTTAATTCCAATTCTAAATACTTTGAATGACGTGTAAATATACATTTAAAACAAAACATTGAGATAAGATGCCAATTGGGAACTAATCAGAGAGGAAAGCAACGCATGCAAATCAATGCCAATTGCAAAACTCCCGACAACAATTTCAAATATGTATATCTTATTTTGCTTATTAATTTGGACAAACCAACAACTAATTATGGCATCATATTAACAATTATTATTCATATTTTAGTTCATCTGAAAGCTAAATTTATCTCAATTATTTGTCTATTGCCTTAAACTTCACTCAAGTTAACTTCTGTTATTTCAAAAGTTTGTTCGGCTTTTTATATATCAATGTCACTATCTTTTTTTCGCATCATTTACTCAAATAGTGATCTCATTATTTCCCATTCTAGCAAAACCACTCATAAGAACTATAGCTAACCATTGATCATCAAGGGGTATTCTCAAGATACCAATTTCTATGGCAACTCCTTTATCACGCTCGTGCACATTTTCTGTTTCCCAATAGGATAACATAACATATGGTTGAGACTCCATATTATTGGTGAGCAGTAATATTGAGCTTGAGATTTGTGGAAGGCTTATTTAGATTGATAGAATTTTTCCTAAAACTAGTTCAAAGACAATTGAAAAAGTTTATAGTTGAATAGCAAGATTGTTTGTTCTTCTCAATAAAGTTTTAGATTCGAGTCAGTTTCACACTAATAAAGAATTACCTAACGAGACACTATTCACTATCCTTAAAAACATTTTTTTTTTTTAGTCAGATAAAAAATTGAGAAAGTTTTACTTACAGATTTAAAGAAAAAGAGACTATTGTTCTTCTTCATTTTGTTTAACAAGTGAGATATATCAGAATAAAATGTCCGAATTCATTTTTGAAAAAAATTAAATTAAAAAAAAAAAAGAGGAAAAAAGTGAGCCTATTAAAGGTGTGAAGAGGAGGGTTGGGTTATTTTCCAGCAGGCAAAAGCCCAAAAACAAGCAACATGTAGGCCCAAAAGCCCACTAACCCGGCCCAAAAGCCCACTCACATCTAATCTTCCACAGATTCATTTTGTCAAATGTAAATAACGGCCCTGAAGTCTAGACATTACCATATTCTACTCTGCCCGCGCAATTTATCATTTCTACCTTGACACCATTAACGTACGCCTCTCTTCTTCTCCACCAATTACCAGACCTCAACCTTATCACCATCCCATAACTCCCAACATGGAGTGTCACCTTCTCGAAACTTCCAAACTGGGGTTTTCGTTTGGAACATCGTTCAGCCCCACCACCTGCTCGACAAAAGTCCGCAGTGACCAACAGATTCGGTGTCGGCATCTGTTGAAGCGGAGGTCCGAAGGTTCCCGAAAGGGTCTCCAGAAGGACCCCAACAAGGACCTGTCTTGGATTCTGCGAACTGAGGCTGCTGTTGAGAACATTGAGAGAAAAGCCAACTCCAAAAAGTACAATAACCTCTGGCCTAGACCTGTTCTCGAGGCACTTGACCAGGCCGTTCGAAACAACTCCTGGGACACTGCTCTAAAGGTTCGCCTTTCTTTTTTTTTTTTTTTTTAATGAATTTATATATATTTTAATGTAATTGATTATGAAATGAAATAGGGTTTGCTTGCTGTAGATCTTTGACCTACTACGAATGCAAAACTGGTACGAACCGAGACGTCAAACGTACACGAAACTGCTGATGATGCTTGGCAAGTGCAAGCAGCCTAAGCAGGCAAGCTGGCTCTTTGAGACCATGTTGTCGGACGGGCTCAAACCGACTATTGACGTCTACACTTCCCTTGTTAGTGCCTATGGCCAAAGTGGCCAATTGGAAGAGGCATTTTCCACCGTGGATGATATGAAATCGGTCTCTGATTGCAAACCAGATGTGTATACGTACTCGATTCTCATTAACTGCTGTACCAAGTACCACCGACTGGATCTCATTGAACGAGTTCTTGATGAGATGTCTTATTTGGGGATCAAATGTAGCACTGTGACGTACAATACTCTTATTCACGGATACGGTAAGGCGGAGATGTTTGAACTGATGGAGGACTCTTTGACGAATATGATTGAGAGTGGCAGCTGCCTTCCGGATGTTTTCACGTTGAATTCTTTCATCGGGGCCTATGGAAAGAGTGGCCGTATTGAGAAGATGGAGAAGTGGTATGATGAGTTTCAGCTGATGGGAGTAAGGCCCGATGTTAAGACATTCAACATCCTGATTAAATCGTATGGGAAGGCGGGATTGTACGACAAAATGACCTCGGTAATGGAGTTTATGGAGAATAGATTTTTCACCCCCAATGTCGTTACTTTCAACACGGTAATTGAGGTGTTCGGGAAAGCAGGAGATGTTGCAATGATGGGTGAGTATTTCAAGAGAATGAAGCATAGAGGACTGAAGCCTAACTCTATCACCTATTGCTCTCTTGTTAATGCTTATAGTAAAGCTGGACTAATGGAGAAAGTTAATTCTATTGTGAGGCAAGTGAAAAATTCTGATGTTATACTGGACACGCCCTTTTTCAACTGTGCCATTAGTGCCTATGGCCAGGGCGGTGACGTGAAAAGCATGCAGCAATTGTTTTTGGCAATGAAGGAGCAGAATTGTTACCCGGACAGTATCACCTTCGCCACTATGATCCAAGCCTACAATGCCCAAGGCATGACTGATGCTGCTCAAGATTTGGAGAGTAAAATGATCGGCACAGATGACTCTTTGGGCCTCTTGAAATGCCTGCCACCGTCATAAGTTGCAATTTCTGTTCTTCTGTCACATATGATCTCTACAATAGATGGTTACTGGTTACTTACTGCACTTTCTCAGGCTCCCAGTTGACTAGAGAGCAACCTCTGAAAATAGGAAATTGGGTTGAAATGTGATACTACTTACACGGCTTAAAGATCAACGTTCCATTTAACAGTAGTGGGACCCTGTTTGTCAGGTGGCAGTTCTCTTTTACTATACACACGCTTATACACACGTGTGTGTGTGGTAATACATGACTAGTGGTGGTGAGTGATGGTGAATAACGGGGTTACAGCAGTTATAGAGGCCCAAGACCATGTTTTGGGCTACATGCTCGTGTCATGTACTGCTTACTCTGCCATCTTCTGTTAGGGCTGCAATCAAAATGGGAGCAAATATGTTTTGGGCCATTAGGAGTGGGCTGAAGCGGACGAGGTCTAGCCCGGTCCATATTGGTGGTGGATCTTGGGTTTTAATGGAAACATCGGGACTAACTTGGCAGCCAATGTTGAATGAATAGAGGATGACTATGTTCATGAATCATGACAAACATCAGAAGAGGATTTTACCAAATATGGTGGTTTGAACTTGTCACCCAAGTGGGTTCTTGATCTGAAAATCAAATCTCAATCTGATTTTTCCAAGGAAGGTGGCCAAGCTAAGATTTATTATCCAAAAAATGTTTTTGTCAAATTACTCTATATGTATAAAATTGTGTAAATAAAGTTTCTTTCCGCGTTTTTTTTTTGGGGGCCAATTTTAGAACACCAATAGGCATTAAATAAAAGAAAAAAATAAAAAAAATTTAATCTCAAGCGTAAAAATAGGTTTATCGTCTTAATAATATTTTGTCATTTATCATATTTTATCCATATATTGAATAAGTTCATAAGAAAAAAAAAATGAAATCATTTCCGGTCCAAACTAACCATGCAAAAATAAAAAAATAAAAAAGAGGAAAGAAAGGCCAAAAACTTTACAATAGTGCTTTTTCACATACCTGGTCTAGTCTCTTGGATCTTGGAACTAATGCTATTTTCACACTCTTTTCCATATTGAGAGTATGGTTAGGAAGAAATATGCCTCAAATGGAAGAAGAAAGAACAATTAAAAAGAGTGAAAGAGTGTGAATGGAATTACAAATTATACACAAATGTAGTGGAGTAGGAGCCTAAACTTTCCTAAGCAACATCATTGAGTCAGTGGAAAGAGGTTGACCTTCACCAATCGGAACTCAAAACTTGTTCCAATGCCGTGGCATTGGCTCAAAGATGACTTGAAAAAAGAAGCAAGAAGCTTCTAATGGAGCCATCAAAAGAACAACAAAACTTAACACTAACGGTTGATTTGAAGTTGTTTTAAAGCAAACTCATACAAATCTCATTTTCTTTGTTTCAAAAAAGGACTTCCGTGGCAAAGATATAATTACACGTTTGAAAAATAAATCTTATGACCCATGTTTTTTCAACCCAATAATCTAGGGAAAAAGTTCGTACATATTGGAAGTGGAGTTTTGGGGTGTCAATTCCAAGGAGTTACATTTTGTTTGGTATTAGTCCATTTGATTTGCATATGGGGATAATTAAATTTGAGAACAATTTTTTTCTTTGCGGCCAATGATTAAATCAGTTGCAAATAATTGAAATAAAATGGAAGAGCTGATTTTGGCTTTGGTCACTTGAGTGGACCCCAACACAGTGGTGTGATATAGCCAAATAGTCATTATCATCCAATGAACATATAACCTACAAAAGTTGTTATTATCCATTAAGGAAAAATATGTACAAATGTAACAACATTATATATATATATCTCTCTCTTGAATTTATACTCATGATTTAAATTTTACACCTTTTAATTAAGTTGTGTATAGATTTATTATTTAAATAATATATACAGCTGCCCCGTATCATTGTTTTCTTAATTCAACATTTGGCCTTTTTCTTTTTTCTTACTTTCTTTTTCTTGTTTTTTTTTCCCCCTTTTTTGGGTGATTGGATGCTGAATATTTTGCTATAAATGCAACTTCTTGCTAGTGGCATATGTGGGTACAAGGGATGCTCTTGAGACCACAATAGGAATCGGTTTTAGCAAACTATATATGAGCATATTTTGTGGGATATGTTATATATGAGCAACTAATATCAATTGGTGCTCAAAATTCCATTCCCCTTCATTTTCTTCTATACCAATAATATGGCCACTATTTATCCAACTAAATGGTACCATTATATGACTTATTAAAAAAAAAAAAAGAAAGGAAAAAGAAAAAGAAAAAGAAAAAGTAGTAATATACCATTTCGTCAAATTTATACCTCTCTCTATCGAACCCACTTTGATGGAAAATTGGGAAATTGTTCTTGATCTCCCTCCTGTCCCCACTTTTCAAGGTCACACAGCATCACAATTATGTTCCTTGGAAACCATAATTGAGATTTGGTGCTGCGTGAAGAATCTGGAGTTATAAGAGAATATATATATATATATATATATATATATATATATATTTAGAGCATAAAGAATGTTTACACGACAAAGACTTGTGCCTTTTGAGTTCAATAGAAGGATATGCGAATTAAGTGATAGAATAATATATAGAAAAAAATATTATCCCAAAGAGATCACGCTGACCAATTAAATGACAGACACTAATTTAGAGTCTTGCCTTTCTAGAGAACTTTTAGTCTAGTTGTGTGTTATTGGGCATGTTAGATTCAAAGGTTATTAGTTGAAAAGCAATGTTAGGCATTTGGAAACACACACAATGCGAGACCTAACAGTGGGAAAAACACACGCACACGCATAAAATATCTTATATCTAATCAGGGCCGGCTCTAACAATTTTGGGACCTTAAGCAAAACTTCTCGAAGCGGTTTTTTTTTTTTTTTTTTTTTTTTTTTTTAAATTAACTAAGTATGTAAAAATTTGTTTAAATCTAAACAACTTTAAAAAATAAAAAACTGTTAAAAGGGTGCTTACTACTTTCGAAAATTATAGCACTTAAAATGTTTCATAAGTAAAGCTAAAAAGTAGTTGTTTCCAGTAAAAAAAAAAAAAATTTTTTTCTTTTTGCTATCTAAAGTTCAAATTAAAGCCTGAAATGTATATTAGAAAAAAGTTATTATAGAATTTCTCATCATTTCGGAGGCTATAGTACATTTTAATACAGAACATAGTATGTCACTTCCTATATTAGTTTACTATATTTCAACTTACAAGTATCCATTCTACTTCTTAACTTTCCAAAATCTTTGTCTATTTATTTATTTTTCTTTAATTTACATACAATTTCAATATGATACATACGAAGATGATATTAATTTGGGGCCTTTGTTTAGATTGGGGCTTTAGGCAATTGCCTAAGTACCCTAACGATTGAGTCAGTTATGTATCTAATAAACGAACACATCAAATAATTATAACTTTTTATTTAAAACTCATAAATAATTAATTAATTTAAATATAATTTTTTATTTAAAATATTATAATATATTATTATTTAAATATTAATATAAATAATAAAAATAAATAAAAAATATTATATTTGAATCATCTTATTATTATAATATATCATTAAAAAAAAAATAACAAACTATGTTTTTTAAGGGTATCGAATAACATGAGCCGGTGTCAATATATTTATATATAAATATAAATATATATATATATATATATATATATATGACAGATAATAAGAGCTGTTTCAAAGTCAACACCGAGAAGAAAAATGGAGTCTTTGCACTCATTTGAAGTAAGACAATTAAAGGTTGATCATTCTTGGGTAAAGGAGCTGAGAAATACATGGAAATTTGGTGCCGAAAGTTGGTCATATCACATCATCAATTGAACAAGTCTTTGTACGTGAATGGGCTCCACAAAGATTAATATCCACTTTAGATTCATTATCTCAAGTTTAATCCTCTCTTTGAATATCAGGAAAAAATTTACGACATTTCTAATAGTCCCTTTGGGTTTGGTTTCTATTCTAATAAGACTAACGCCGTCCAATAATATATAATTTAACTAGATCACATTTTCTTTAGCCAAAAAAAAAAAAAAAAAAACAAAAACACTAAAACTAGATCCCATTTGAAAAAGAAAATGAAAAAATTACAGAATTGTTACATACATACATGCATATATATATATATATATACATATATATTCTACAGAGTTGTTACATACATGCATGCATATATACATGTTTATTATATATATATATATGTGTGTGTGTGAGTTATATTGGGCTAACTTAGTCAATGAGAATATAAAAGCTTTCAAGTTAAAATTTAAGAAAGTTATTTTTTTTAATCAAAAGGAATCAGAAATCTCGTGTAGAAAAATTTTTTTTTTTTAAATGTCTCTATATATATATATGTGTGTGTATTCGCATACATATATTATAAATAGAAGTTCTGTTAGACATAAGTGTGTGGTGTTGACAAAATGTTTCTTCACACACACGACAATTTCTTTTAAAAGTATATTATTTCTATTGAAGTATCGTTAAAGCAACCTCTACTGATTAACAAAGACACATTGAACCTAGATTGGGTTAAGGGCATGTAAGGAAACAGACTTATTAAAAAAAATTAAAGCATTTAGATTTAATTCGTAAACCGTACTGCAAAAATATCTTTGCATGTATACATTTCAATTCAATGTCTCGTGTCTTTCATGAATTAAGACCAAAAAAAATAAAAAATAAAAGAGGGGAAAAAAAAAGTGCCTTTCGTGAAATAAGACCAAGAAAAAAAAAAAGCAAAAGAAAAAAAAATAGGGGGTCCTTGTTGGGTTGCCAAATTACTTATCCACGTGTCCATCACTATCCAAAGATTTTGAGATAAACTTCGTCCATCAACATACAAAAAGATCTTCAATCATCCTTTCTTTTATAGTTTCTCTCACCCTTTTGTTTTTTTCGAAGACAAGAAAATGAGGGTCTTCATCATCAAGTGTATAGCAGTTACTTATTAAAAAAATAAAAAAAAAAGTGTATAGCAGTTAGAAATTGTCATGATATGTGTGCAAGGAGATGTGTAAGTTACTTAATAATAATTACATTTTCCTTTAATTAGAAATTTACTAAATTATAATCACGTATGATCATACCACATAGTTTTTTTTTTTTCCTGAAAATCGAAGTCTTCATGTGAAAAATAAATTGATGATCACTGTATTATATAATTATTTTAAAGAGATATAGATTGTAACATTTAATTAGTTGTTGTGATAAAAGTAACGAAACTTGATATTGATATTTAAGGGGGGGAAAAGGGAACGAAGATCTAAGGAAGAAAAAGTCTTATATAAGTTTCGACTTTGGTTTGAAAAAGATTTTATATTGTGAAAATAGTTATACTAGTCGTACTAAAGTTAACTTCTTAATATATTTAGTCTTTTTTTAAAAAATCATTTTGATAGTTTTTCCCCCTTATCTAATGCTTTTTATAAATAGTTTTTTGTTTAGCATTATTTTGTTTAAAGATGTAGAAATACTTTATCATACAATTTCGGATCATCATATTTTAATTTAAATATGCTAAATTAGTGTGATTTACATATATTTATATACATAAATTGTTTGCTACAATATATATGATATGAAATGATAATAAAAAAAATGCTGATCAAATATTATAAAACATGTTTTTAATGCCCAAGCCGCAGAATCCTCATGAAAGTAAACTACCTAAATGCATGCATTATGTTATTCAATTAGGATAAGGAACCAAACCGCCTTTCTTTCTCTCTCTCTCTTTTTGTTTTGTTTTTGTTTAAAGTGAAAAAAAAAAAAAAAAAAGACAGGAAAAGAAAAGAAAGGCCGACGTTTCATATGATTATTTGATGTGTATGCCCGTCTCCTAGGGAAGTTAATGCGTAATTTCCTTATAGGACAAAATTTGGGATCACAACTTCAACGATAAAAGTTGTCAATAGATAATGACAAATGTTAATGTAGGTACATAAATCTTTATTTTTTTTTGGGGAGGTAGATAATGTAATTTTCTTTAAAAAAATCTCAAATAGGCAAGATTGCCACTTGGAAAATTGAAAATATCTACATGTATGTAAGTATAAGATTTTGTTTGGCATTTAAATTTAACTCCAGCTAAACTATATTTTTTCATCTTAATTTTTATCTTTTTATAAGAAATTAACAAAAATTATAACTAATTTTTAAAAGGGGGAAACTGTAGTAGAGATCCTTTGCAGTTCTCTACCGGTAAAGCCTTTTTTTAGGCTGTTGAGATTTAATCGAACAGTTGAAATGTCGTTGGTATACCATACTTATCATACACCTTACCTCATATTACCCTTCCCACCCAAAGTCTTCTCCTTCGCCGGCGACGGATGCTGGCAACCCACCCTTGGCACAGGCGACCCACCCCGGCCCCCCCACCACTGGCCCCAGCCCCGACCACTCCACTCTCCAGCCCCCGTCAACCCCACCACCCTCCCCCCACCCTAGGCCCCCCGGCACACCCCCCACCCTGGTTCCCCTCCCCAGACCTTCCCCTACCCACCCCCCCCCGGCACCCCTCGGCACCCCCTCGATGGGGACCCCCTACCCCTACCCCCTCTCTCCCTTCCCCTTTCTCTCTTTTCTCCTTTCTCTCTTTTCCCTCTCTCTTCCCGGCCCGCGGCCCTCCCACCCCCATACCCGACGGGGACCCTTCATCCCCCATTTCTCTCTTCTCATGTTGGGGGTGGGGGGGGGGGGGGGGGGGGGGCGCGTTCCTGGAAGAGAGAGAAGGGAAGAGAGATAAGGGGGGTGGGGGGTCCCCATCGGGGGGACGCTGAGAGGCATCGGGGGGGGGGTGGAGGGAGGTCGGGGGAGGGGGACCTGGGGTGGGGGGGCGCCTATGGGGGGGGGGTTTGTAGGGGGCCGGAGAGTGGGTGGCTGGGACTGGGTGGGGGGCGACCGGGGCTGGGGCTGGTTGGGGGAACCGGGGGTGGGTTGCCGGCGTCCGTCGCCGGCGATGGAGAATACTTTGGGTGGGAAGGGTAATATAAGGTAAGGTGTATGATAAGTTTAGTACACCGATAATATTTTAACCGTTCAATTAAATCTCAACGGTCTCAAAAAGACTTTACCGGTAGAGATCCTCTACCACAGTTTCCCTCTTTTTAAAAAGTTAGTTAATTTCAATTTAAAAATTTCAATTCTAATTAATGAACCAAACACAAGCTTATTTTCTACGTGATCTTCAACTTGTCACGTTTGGTGAGAGAGAGAGAGATTCTATCAAAAAATAATTAGGGGAAAAAAGAATGAGAATATAGCAATTTGCCGATTAACTTTTTAATTTTAAACGAAGAGGAGGAATTAGACTGTGAGTATGAGAGGGAAATATAAGCAGAATTGGAAATGCTGTTTAGCCCGATGTTTACCAAACCTCGGTAAACGCCCATCTCTTATTTTTATTTTATTTTATTTTCAGTTGTTGAATATCAAAATTCAGTCAAGGAAAAAAAAGACAAATAGAACTTGTGATAAGGCTTCCAAAAAAAAAAAAAAAAAAAAAAAGAAAAAGCTCCCTTACTCTAATGAGTCAGCAATCACCCGCTTTCTGTTTTAATGGTTCGAGTGTAGGACTTTTCTTCTCCCAAAATTATTGTCTTTATTATTTGTTTTTTACTTTTTTTTTTTGGTTGTTGTTGGGAGTCTCCCAATTGAGGTGGTTTGGTCTTTATCACTGAGCACTAACAAAGTCAAACACTTAGCTACATTAAAAGTGCCCTTTCTTTGGTTATAATGAGTTCGTAAAATCCATGAATGACAAGGGAAAAGGAAACGAGTCCCTAGAATTTTTACCATATCATTAATTGTCCAAATATTGTCGGTGAACTCATTAAAGAGATTTATCCCAATTGATGTAATATATGTATTTGTGCATAAATTTGTACTTTTTTGTTACTTGTTTGTGGAAAGTAATAAAACATGGCCTGGTCATCCGGCTACACCTTATCAACTGTGTCCTCTCAATGGGGTTGAATGGATCCATATTTTTTGTTTAATTTTTAATAATTTAAATGATATCTAATCAATAATATTATGACACATTATTTAAAAAAAATTAAAATATTTTATAACTGAATTTTTTTATATTTAATTTTTTTTATATCTTAAAATCTAAATTCTTTTAATGATATATCAAAATGTAATTGATTAGATATCATTTAAGGCATCAAACAGGAGATGTCAATCCTAGTGAAATGGGATTCAGCCACGTGGGGTTAATTTTGCAATATTAGGGATCACCATCGATATTAAGCATTATTACTGATTTAAAAAAAAAAAAGACGGAATCTCTTGTGATGCAAGGCACTTAGGTAGATGAGGGGAGAGTTGACCTTTAATCCTCTTATAGGAAGTGTACATAATCATACCAACTGAATAGTGAATTACCAGGGATGTTAAGCACCATAATTTGTAGAAAAAAAATGACATCTATTTATGATTAATCTTATTGTTATTAGATTCATTATTCTTTATTAATTATATGTTATGTTGGACATTATTTGTGTCCGTTAATATTATTTATTTTTATTCCTTTATATTAAATCACTAATTGATCGAACATCTCAAAGTTAAAACCTTCTTACCACATTTTATTACCCCTCATCAGGCTGAAAACTAGTTTGGAAAAGAAGAACAAAATATTTTGATGCACAAACTCTTAGTTTAATATAGTTAGACTGCTTCTAAAAACAAATATAATTGTTTTGTAATATTTGTTTATACTTAGATGTGTGCGGTTTAGTTTGTATTAACAAGGAGAATCTACATTAATCATAATTCACATGCAATATAAATAATACACACACATTTACAGCTAAAGAATATAGATATATATGTATGTTTCACTAGCCGTCTATGAGTATATTAATTCTTCTACACGAGATTAAACAAGAAGAAAATATTCTTCTATATTTGCTAATAGAATATATATTTAAATACGTTAGTTCAGACCGTACGTGCGTAGCTACTAACATATACATATAGATAATATATATATATATATATATATGTATGTTTATACACTTTGTACGTTGAATGATATTGCATTTGCCAAGTAGCTAGTATATAACTATTATATATATATATATATATATCCTCTTCAATTCCATTCATATATTAGATATTTTAATATGTAAAACATACATGTATAGACATTCAAATGTGTGTGTATATATAACTGACATTTTATATATACACATTATTGGTATTTGGTATTAATGTCAGGGGTAGCCAGCTAGGCAAGTATATAATGGTGACGCTTCAGTTTTGGCCAATCGTGGCTTTATAGATATCTGTAAAAATAAAAAACTACAAGGTGCATGAATTGCCAAGTATAGTATCCTCTTTGGGATCTCTATATGCATTTGAGTTAATTTGACATATATAGTTCCATGCACATTTTGGGTACTTTTTCACATGTATATATATATATATACACACACTGACACACACACCTCGAGATGTTTATAAATATATGCCAGTAGCATTTAATTTGTCCAGTACTCTAAATTTGGAATCTGTACGTTGTATTATTTACAGAGTAGTTATATATACAAATTTTGGGTGTTTTTCACATGTCAGCTAGCTAAGCATGCAAGTGGATTGCTTATTTAACTTGCTTATATCATTCATTTTCAGGCTTAATCAGACTTCTTTATATCTACCATCCAAACAACCATTTGTGACTCATACTTACTCTATCAAAGGATTACAACTTTGTTAGGGGTAACTGACTACCTGTGATAGACGAATTCACTCCTACTTTTTTTTCTTAACTGACCAAATCGGAGTTTTGAAATACTCGGAGGCATAGACAGTGGTGGCTTATCAAGCAGCTTAGGGTTGGCAATACGAGTCACGACACGACGACATAACTCGAAAACGACACGAATTTCATGGCAATACGAGTTGGAACTTTTTTGGATGAGCCCAGGATAAGAAGGAGTGATGATATAGACATCCTTTCCTATTCGAAGACAAATCAATGTCGCTACCCCATACTTGCTGCAATTGCTCGTGACATTTTGTGCATTCCTATATCAACAGTTACTTCAGAAGCTGCATTTAGTGTTGGTGGTCGTGTACTTGACCAGTTTCACAGCTCTCTTAAGCCTGACACTGTTGAGGCAATTATATATTCAAGAGATTAGTTGTTTGTGAGTGAAGGTAAATTTTCTCAGGTTCTCTATTATTAATTAGCATTGTTAAATTAATCTTATAATCATAAATTCTTTTTCAATCTTTCTCGTGTAGTTGGAATCAAAACAGTTGACCAAGATATGAATGATATCATTCAAAATGTTGTGAATCTCAATATTGATGAGGAGAAAACAGTTGACCAAGATTCTAACTCTGGATGTGCCTGAGTTGTACTTATTGTGTTTGGATTGTCTTAATGTTGGTGCGACTATTTATTTAGTTATATTTGTCTACTAGAACTCGATATTTTATTGGTGTTATGTTGTTTGAATTTAGACTTTTTTATGTTTGTATTTGGATTTGTAGACTTTATTAAGATGTTTGTAATATGACTTTGCCTAACTATGATTGTGAACTTTGCACTTGAGTTGAAAGTTTAATTTTATGATTTTTTATTTGAAAACAATCCTTAAAACTTATTGTTTTATCAATGGTATGTTTTTGTTGAATGTAAATTATTATTCATCTAGGTTTTTTTATGAATTTGAGATATAATTTGCTTAAATTGAATTGCTTAAATTGAATCAAGTTTGTGTCGGGTTAAGTTCATGTCGGGTCAAATTCGTATTGCAGGTCAAGTTCGTGTCACGGGTCAAGTTCGTGTCGCGGGTCAAGTTCGTATCGCGTATCAAGTTCGTATCGCGGGTCAAGTTCATGTCGTGTCGTGTCAACCCATTACGAGTTCGTGTCGACCCGTTACGAGTTCGTGTCATATTCGTGTCGCGGTTTCAAGTAATTTTCATGTCACGGGTTGTATTCGGGTTGGGGAAAAAAAAATTCGACGCGGCTCAAACACGATATGAACACGACATGAGACACGAATTGATACCCCTAGAGCAGCTCCATCGGTATAACTACCATCTATGACACATCAGCGGTCAAGCTAGCAGCAAATACTTATGCATTCCAAGAGAAAAGAAAAGCAAGTGCTTGTTTATTTGATTTGGTGCCTCCTATCTGACTTTTTTTTTTTTCCTTTGATCGCGGGGTTGGGGGAATAGGGCATTTCCATCACGAAGGATTCAATCCAGCCACAGGTTCCCCTACGGCTACCTTGTTACAACATCACCCTGAATCAGAATCTTTGCTATTACTTAATTAAATTGTAAAACTGAATCAGATGTCTCCTTATCCATAAGCCCAGAGATTAGAGAGAATAGTAATACATAAGCCTAGTCTAGAATGCCTAGGCAACAGAAAGAGAATGAATAAGAAGAGAAGACTATTGAGGATACTTATAGTAAGAAGAAGAAGAATTTTCCAGTTTGAGAATAGGGAGCAACTAGGAAACCAAAGCCGTCTTCCAGCAAAAAGCTTCTAGCCAGCCGTATCAGAGCCTCTTAGAGATGTCTGTCCATTCTAAGTTGTTTTGGTTTCAGATGATTCAAGGTCTTGAATGGCATCAACAAGCCATCACCAGAGTTGACTTTTCAAGTAGTGGTTAAGAGACATATAGCCTCCTAACCACCACTCAAATTCCAATGGGGAACTGTGCAGAGGAACAGATAGGAAAATACGGCCAATAACTCTTCTTTATCAACCTGGTTTAGAGGAAAGAAAATAGAAAGATAGGTTTAAGATTGGCTTTCTATAGTTATATTTTGGAAAGCTCAAAATCTCCATGAACCCTTGCTATAAAAAGTTGAACCTACCGCATAGGAGCGACAACCCCTACATCTCTGAACGACTGAAGAAGTCAATTCTCTGAGCTGAAAGTAAAGCATCAAATTTTAAAAAGGGCGTGAACTTGTACAATCGATGTCACAAAGATAGCCAACTTTATTATCGAAGAAATAAGGAAAAGGACGACAGTTTGGCAGACATTCCACTATTCTGCCTTTGTGCAGACTGATCACTTGTGGCATACAAGCTACTATCGTCCGTCATCGTAAAGTCATCCCCACAAAGCTTTCGGCACCTTTGGAAGGCAGGAAGTGTGACAACGTCTCCATTTTTGTGAAGCTATTCCTCACGTAAGGCAGCTGATAAGTAGTCGGTATGTTGTATTCTAGAGATAAAGTTGCAAAAAGTACAGAGTCAATGTTCCAGAAGGTTTTTGGACATGTGCATGTGGAGAACTAACGGAAGTGTCGAAAGTGATTTTATATGCACATTAGGAGAGGATTCCAATTAAAAAAAAAAAGAACCTATAGGAAAAACAAACGAAAGTGAAAGAAGCCCGCATGCCCACTCTTTTTTCCCCCTATCACTAGGGGCCTTTTTAAATGCTAGACGGTAAGACCCCGTGCACCTTAACTATAGCTTCGCAGTGTCATTCTTTATAATCTTGGCTCATGATTCAATTGCCATGTATTTAGCTATTGAACCTCAAAGTTTATATTTTTATGTGATCGCAGCATTAAAAAGAAAGTCTGAATTTCCACGGAAGCAGGCTCGAAATAGTTGATCTTAGGCCCCGTCCCATTTGGAGAATGACCTTTATGGCACAGCTTAGTCAGTTATTCTAGTAGTTCAGATAAGATTCAGACCACCACTTCTCTGAAAGCATGGTTCTTGCCTCCATATCTCTCTTTCTCTCTCCTCCTTCCTTGGAGCTCGTCCATTCGTTGGGTGATCCCTTGCTCTCACGTTCGAGTGTTTGCTCGTCCTTTCAAGTCAAACGGAGATTACCAGTTCCAGAGGGACCAACCATTGTACTTCTAGGGGAGAGTCTAACATTGCGAAAGGCCACGGCTTTGTGAGTGAATGAAGGGAGGAGTATGAGGAAGACCGGCTTTCTATATGAAGATTCAAACAAAAAGCAAAAGGGTCAAACTTACTATATCTTACTGAATAATCTGAGTGAATGAGGAAGAGAATGGGACCTTGTTGGTTAAACGTACAGTTAGCCTGTAGAAGGATAATTTTCACTGCAAACTCTTCTTGGTCTCTATGATTGCTCGTAAACACCTTCGTGCGAAGCCATCAGAGCACAACAGTGGATGCTAAACTAAAGGTGCATCAATGGATACCCCAAAAGTGTAGAGATGGGACTCTAAGTCTTTTTAATGATGGTTTTTGTAAATCATTAAAATGAGACTTTCTTTGAAGAAAAATGGTCTCTCAAGCTGGTTTAAAGCCATCCTCTACTTCTACATCTAAATAAGGTGAACACCCGGCATTGCAAGCAAATAGAGAGCCCTCACTCATTTAAGTCGTTGCTAGCCAAATTAGAGAAGGTCATTTGTAAGTCCAAATGGAATGACAAGGAACTCGTAAAGCCATATCTGGTAACAAAAGTGGTGGCCATTTCCTCATCGGAGGCTGCTGCTTATTCTTAATATCCCATTGAGCAAAATCAATGGGTGCATAGGATTAAGAAATGAAATTGAAGTATTTGAAACTATCTCCCTGCAACTCATTTGCTTCGCACGCGGGAAGGTAATGAAGTTCTATTCATGAGACTGTTGCGGAGTGGAGAATAAGAAGAGATCTATTAAGAGAAAGATTTATCCAAGATAAAATCTTAACAGTTACATCCGATCACAAACTACACGAAAGTTACCCATTTTTCATGGGGATTTACCGTACAGAGCAAGAGAACAAACTTCATATATCCCTTTTCCACTCAATCCAAAAACGAGATTGGATGTTATTCCGGTTCGTCTCCATTTTTGTGAAACTATTCTTTAAGCAAGGTAGCCGATAAGTCATCGGGGGTTTATGCCTTCCGGTGTGGATATCTGACCATGCGTCGGAAACTGAAAGGTCTAGCTCAGCAGCATGTGAGGAGTATATCTTACGCCTACACATTTTAGAATATCTTCTCTTAGTCGTAAAAGATCTTGAAAGGAGAGTGTCCCGAGGAGCCCTTGGAAGGAGCGAGCTTAGCCAGTTGCCTCCCCCGCTCTGGGGGATTAGGGCTTTTCTCAAAAATCATCATGTGCAGGAGATGATGTTTCAAAATTCCCGTGGTTAAAGGTTCCTTCCCCTATTTTTTTTTACTTCCTCCTTTCTTTAATCTATAGGAGGTCAAATTCATGATGCTGTTCAAGTTAGTAAAGTTTTTTCATTGTAATTAGACCTAACAAGAACATAATCACGATCTGTGGGATTTGAACCTACAACATCGGGATTTGGAAAGTTTTGGGGGGTGGAACATTATTGATAATTATGACCATGCCTTGTTGGGTGGAATTGGGGTTGGTTGGCATTCCTTGGGCGGTTTACTTGGCTGAATAGAACTCAAATCGAGGGAGAAATGAGAGGAGAATAAGCATCGATGTAGCCTTTTTGGCATAATGGAATCCTCAATCGGACAATTGGGATTGTAACTGAGTCAATTTGTGGTATACGTATAATGTAAATAATAATTGGTACATTGTTTTTGTTATGTTATTAATTATAGTAAGGTGCCCCTTTTTTTATTTTTTGTTTTTTGTTTTTTTGAGGAAAAGGAGCAATGATGATGCAAAAGAAGTAGTAGAAAATGGGGAATTTTTGTGATCTTGTTCTTTTTTGCTGCTTGAAATTTCTTCATAATGGCAAAAATATCAGATTTACTTTATAGATATATGAAATTTGTCAATAAATAAAATAAAAATATTATGATTTATCAATAATTTTTATTAATAACTTAAGGTTTACCAATTATATAATTTTTAACTAGAAATTATTGTAAATAATATTTTTTCGTAAATATTTAAAATAAATAATAAAGTTTTAAAATATTTAAATATAAAATTTATTAGATAAACAAATTTATTAAATAAATAACATATTTAAAAGAAGTAAATAAATCATTTACTATTTCAATTATTTATATAAAAATACTATATACTTCCTTTCTCTCTCTTTCTTTTTTTTAATCGACAAATAAGAAACTTTTTATCTTAAAGCATGCAACTATCTTTTGATTAAAAATTCCACCCTTTAAAAAAAAAATTTAATTCCATAATAGTGACACGAGGTACAAATATCGATGTTGGAAACATAAGGGGATACAAATAGGCACTTCAAATCATCCGACGTTAATTTGTTATTTGTTGGGCAAGCGATACCGAATTTAACTCTGATGTTGTTTATGGCTTCACATTATTATGCAAATCTTGTAAGATTGACATTTTGACAATGACCTAAAAATCCTATGCATAAAAGATAAAACTAGCTTTCGAAGTATATTGCAGAATTATGGGAATCGTTTTTGTACAATTTTATTTTCATTATCAGGGCCTACTTGTTTTTGACTTAAAAGAAAAGTCTTTCACATCAATTACCCATCTTGTTCCATACATGAAAAGAAAGAATCTGTTATTTCCTGTATGCATTTTCTCATATGGTGCAATGAGACGTATTCATTGCATAACAAAAAAAAGACTCTTATTTATTTGGATTCAGAAAATCCAACCAATTTTTTTAAATTACACCTACCTAAAAAAATAAAAAAATAAAAATAAACAAGTTAAGAGCACCAAATAATTGTCTCTTTCAAAAATCTCTAATTTTTATTTCACCTTAATTGCACTGATCAAAATTTATAATTAAGTATCTCTTTGGAAACGTTAATCTTGATTATCTTCTCCATTACATGTGTTACCTTGGTAATATAATTAAATCAATTATTAAACTTTTCCTTGGTAATATTACTCATAATTCAACCTTTTCCTATGTTGGCCAATTACACGTTCCTCCTTTCTATATATATAATGCCATCTTTTGGCCAAATTTATAACTCCAAATTTTCTATTTCTCCCTCTCCATCCCATAATTAAATTCACCCTTTTCATTTTAGGATTTTTTTTTTTTTTTTGGTTTGGAACGATAGAGGGTTGGTGCACTTACAATAGAAGCAAGAACCATCTCATCCCTAATAATAGAGGTGGTAATACAACCAGAGAAAGCCCTCTAAAAAAAAAAAAAAAAAAAGACCAGTCATCAACATTAAAAAAAAAAAAAGAAATAATAATAAAATAAAAGGCAAACTTTGTTAATATGTGACCCGCCATATAAATCCGGAAAGGAGATAAAACCGGCATGAACCACCACCAACTTCGCTCATCAACAATTTTATATTGTTGAAAATTAGGAACTTAAAAGAACATATGGCCATGCAAATTTATATTCCATGTTTATTTTTGCTTTTATTTTCACACTAACAATACCGGATACATGCATGCCATACTGTTTCCAAACTGGAATTAAAGCCCCTATTAGGCAAAGTTTTGTAAGATAATGGATGGAGTGAGATTAACCCTCTATAAAATATATTTATCTATGTATATATATATATATGTATATGTCTACATGTATATATATATATATAGACGCACAATCAAGCTCAACCATGCAAATGGCCATGATTGAGCTGTGATCACATAAGTGACAGCTCCAATCAGGCTATAGCTGCCACGTAAGTCTACACACGTGTGCACACAAGATTCTCTCACGTGCGCTCATTAGGCTTCTTTTATTTTTATAATAATAATAATAACTATTATTATTATTATTTTTAAACTTTACTGTTTTCTTTTCGTTTTTTTTTTTAAAATCAGGTTTTTAATTTTTCTTTTATTTATCAGGGTTTTCTTGGGCTGCAATTTAATGACTCCTTTCCGACTCGGTTTTCATTATTCAATAATAATCAATGCTTTTCACGTTGTGATATGGACCACACGGGATCGACTGCCCATTACTATCCAACTCTGCCCTTTTTGCCCTTCCCTTTAAGTTTTTTGAATTTCCTTAAATACCCCTCTTCATTGACTAATTTACCCTTCACGTCTCATGGCTTCTTAGTGCTTAATTATCATAATTTAAAAATCAATATCCATGGAGTAAGGCTGCATTTATCTATTTGTAAAAAGAAAAGCGCTGCATTTATCTGTGGTGTGCTAATTTTACAACTTTGCCCTTAATTTGTTTTTATTCAATTTTAACTGTTATTTTCCTTTAGTGAAGACTTCCATAAGCCAAACACTCAATCGAGGATTTCACCCCCTTATGCGAATCAAAGGGCAAGGAGTCAAGGCCAGAAAATCAGAACTAAATGACTTAATTAGGACATATTTTTCAAAAAATTACCTGATGTCGCTTTTTATTTGAGTGATCCTAGGTTTTAGGGTACAATATTCAATATTTTACATATTTTTTTTATTTGTTTTCTAAATAACATCAAGATACAATCAACCACTTTTTTGTTTTTTTTTTTTTTTAACGCTTGAGCAATAGTAAATCGTCAATCAAAAATATCATGGTCTTGACAAATTTCTTGCTTTCCAGGAAATTTGAACTTATCACTTTCATTAAAAAAATAAAAATAAAAAAAATATGAAGAAGAGGAAAGGAAAAGAAAGACAAAAACAAAGAAACATGCACTTATCATTAGGAAACGTCATGCTATGCCCTCATATATGAAAATGATAAATCTTATATTAAACTGAAAATACGATACTATATTTAGAAAGTCATAATTGTCACTGCAAGTTTAATCCATTTGTAATTTCATATCAATTTCTAATATAAATTTTCAAAGCTCAAATCTCCGACCTCCAAATTAAAAAAAAAAAAAGAATTAATCATAGCAATTGGAAACAATAATTAGCTCTTAAATAAGCCCTCAAACTCAACTTCTCATATCTACCCTTCCAAGGAAGACTAAAATACCCTTCTATCTATCTATCTATCCTTTTTTTTTTTTTAAATTTTTATTTTGGTTCCAAAATTGTTAAAATACATGCGTCAAGACCCATAAAAATATATTTAAATAAAAAGCAATTTCAATAAATATCAATAAGGACGGAAAGCGATAGGGGAAAGGACAGAGAAGGTTACTAAATCTCTCTCTCTCTCTCTAACTTCAAAACACAACACCAAATCTCTCTCTCTCTCTCTCTCTCTCTCTCTCTAATTTCTCTACCTGACGAGTGACGACGACCAAAGAGAAAAAAACCTATATAAACAGACTCCCGCTATTTCTGCTTCTCTCGCTAAACAGCCATACACATTGCTCAAACCCCTCTCTCTGTCTCTCTGTCTCTCCTTTCTCTCTCTCTCCTCTCTCTGTAATTTCATGGACTCCCCCTCTCGCTCCTCCGTCATCGTCATCGGCGCCGGCATCTCGGGTCCGTAATTTAGTTTCCGTTTCTTTCTTTCTTTTTTCTTTCTTGATTATATATCAAGTTTTCTTCTTCTTCTTTTTTTTTTCCTTGTTGATTTGATCATGGATCACAAGAGCTTTATATATATATATATGTGTATTTATTTTTATAGGTATATCGACCGCGAAGGTGTTGGCGGAAAAGGGAATAGAGGACCTTCTGATTCTAGAAGCTTCGGACCGCATCGGCGGGAGGATTCGGAAGGAGAGCTTTGGCGGCCTGTCGGTGGAGCTTGGCGCCGGGTGGATCGCCGGCGTCGGCGGCAAGGAGTCCAATCCCGTTTGGGAGCTCGCCGCCAAATCCGGACTCCGTACTTGCTTCTCCGATTACAGTAATGCTCGCTATAACATCTACGATCACAGGTCCCATTTTTTTTTATTTTTAATTTTTTAAAACATCGTCGGTTTTGTTTTTTAAAATTTGATTTAGATTGGAAACGGCGTCGTTTGTGTGTGGTTTTTTTTTTAGCAGCGGGAAGATAATTCCGAGTGGAATCGCCGCCGACTCGTACAAGAAAGCGGTCGAATCGGCCATTAAGCAGCTGAGGATCCAAGAAGCCAATCTTTGTTCTCGCGACCTCTCCAATGTCTCCGAACCGCCTTCGTATGTCCCTCTCTCTCCTCTCTCTTGATTTCTCTTTCTCTCTCTAGATCTTTTCAATTTTTTTTCCTGGTTCAGAGCTCCAGAAACGCCGATAGAGCTCGCCATTGACTTCATCCTGCACGATTTCGAGATGGCAGGTCAGTTTAGATCATTTTCTGTTTGGCCGCTAAGAAAATCGGAGGAGAAAAAAAAAATGTCCGAAAATACATTCTAAATTTGAAAATTTTTAATTTTGATTTTTCTAGAGGTGGAGCCCATATCAACATACGTGGATTTTGGAGAGCGAGAATTTCTAGTTGCAGATGAGAGAGGGTATGAGCATTTGCTATACAAAATGGCTGAAGAATTCCTCTTCACTTCTGGTGGTAAAATCTTGGATAGTCGCTTAAAACTCAACAAGGTACACAGAAACACAAAGTTTCCTTCAAATTTTTTCCCTTATTTTTATAATGCGTTTGATTTGATTAATTGATGGGAGATAAAATTTTTAAGTTGTAATTAATTTATTTTTTAAAAATTAATTTATAAATTTTATTAATTTTAAAAAATAAAAATTAAGATAAAAATATAATTTAATTTAAATAAAATAAAATAAAGAATAAGGTTTGTTTTGAATGATGCAATGACAACAAGGTGGGGGGAAAAAAAAAAGGGACGTAGATGAGTAAAAATAGTGGACTAGAGGGAAAAGTCCCTTCTTCTTTTTCTGTTTTTGCATGTACTATTTGCCATTTATTTTTTTTTTTGTTTCTTTTTAATTTTTTTTAAAATTGAGTTGAGATTGATGGACCCACTTTTTCGAGTTTACAGATAATGACGTTTTCCAAAAGCAGTTTTCTTTTTTGCTTTTTTTTTTTGGGGGTTCTTAAATCATAATTATATAATATTGCAAAAACACACCCTCCTTTACTAGGGTCAACCTACTATTTCATTATTTAAAAAAAAAAAAATCTATTGTCTACAGGGCCTGGATTCATTGATGAATAATTAAAAGAGTGGTTAAACGCCTTACATAATTATCGTTTTTTTAATCTTCATTATCACGGGCAACCAGCTTTTTAAATTTAACAGAGTAAGTGTCTAGGGTGGCTGTGGACTAGATTAGAATATTCGACAACCTTTGTAAGGAATAATATAATTTTCATAGAGATTTTAAAATTGAGTCAAAGCTCATATCAAAGACTCTCTCTTTTCCTCCTCTGATTACATATAATATGCATTTTTAGCTGGGGGTCTCATACACATCCTAATTAGATGTGTGTATATACATATACACATAAATTTATATAACATATCAACTTCTCTGCCAACTTTAAATGTGGAAATACATTTCTTGCAAGTAATAACTTCTTATGAGATTTTCTTTTCTTGGTTTTTGGTTAAGATTATCTTCTTGTTCTTGACCTCGTTGATATAGTTTTTTGGCTTGAAACTATGTGAGAATTAACATTCAATCCCAATGGAAGGGCTTTGGCATTTGACCTTTTTTTGTCGAATGTATTTAGTAGCTCACAGTAAAGCGAAGAAAAATAAGCACTTTTTGATTCCATGACCCCACAAAGAGCCATGCCTTGACCTACCAACAATATCTTTGGTTTCAATCATAGAACCATGGATTGCCTTCACCCTTTCGGGGGTTTTTTTTTTTTTTTTAATGGGGGGAAAGGACCTTCAAAGGCCTTTTACCACTCAAAAATAAGTGGGCCCCTCCCAAGGTCCTCAATTTGCATTATTCTGCAGTGTCCATTGTCCATTATGACTTGAGAACAATAACCGTTGAGGTGAAATGTCATGTCATCAGCTCATATGAGAAACAAGAAAATTGGGAGTCTTGTCACTTTTGTCCATTAAATGTGTTTCTTTATTAGGCAGAAAATTATATGATATGGTATTTATTTTTTTTTATAATATACAGTTTAATAAATTTAAGTATATATTTGAATTATTAATTTGAGTTAAAATTTTTAAATTAAAATTGATTATATTTTAAAAAATTAATTTAAAAAGAATAAAATTATAATTAAAAAATATAATTTAATTAGAGTTGAATTCAAACATTAAATAAATTTTAAAATTATATCATATGTTTTGTTCATCTAAATTATGAGCATTTTCCCCTCTAAATGCTAAAAAAATTTTGTTCTTTTGTTTGTAAATGAATCTATAAGTTGTGGACTTTTTCATGGTTTGACTATTCAAAATGTTAGCTAGCTAGGGGGGTTGTCTTAGGTTCTCATGATATAGATACATTTATTGTGATCGGATCTGAATCATCTGACCTGATGAAATGCACGATTTTGGGGCAGGTTGTTCGGGAATTACAGCACTCGAGAAACGGCGTTACGGTAACAACGGAGGATGGTTCCGTCTACGAAGCCGACTACGTGGTTTTGTCTGTTAGCATTGGCGTTCTTCAAAGCGACCTCATTTCCTTCTACCCACCTTTACCTGTACGTCTCTTCTTCCTTCTTTTATTATAAAATACATATTAAATAATTGAATACCAAATACCTTTTTATTTTTTTATTTTTTATTTATTTATAAGATGCTTGGATTTGGAGAATCTTTACCGTTTAATGTGCTTCCTCCTCTTATGGTTTTTTGTCCAGCCTAGTTTTTATTTTGTTTTGTTTTGTTTCTGGGGATAAATATTGTCCAACATATGGTGGAAGCTAATGCTTGGGGTCCCTAAGATGTGTGTGTGTGTGTGTGTATGGGGGTCCATATAGGTGGGAGTTCCAATCTCAACTTGTTTTTACGTTATTTATAACTTATATGTATACATATAAATATATAGATATACAGACATGGGCCCACAACATTAAATGCATTTCGTTGTAGAAGTCACTGGTCAGAATCCATAGACAGCTAGGTCTCATTCCCAACAGGGAGTGTATGCTGGCTGCTGACGCTAGGGAAAGATTTTCGAGGTGTTGTTTTATGCAAATCCTGTGGATTTTGCTTCATATCTCTTGATTTCTAACCCACAGTTTTACTATGGGATATGCCCCATTTGGAGATTTGTTGGTTGGTGACCAAACAACACTTATAAAATAACTAAAAGACACCCATAAATTTTTACTGTTGGCGCACCCTATCGTGCATACGTTAAACGATTCTATATTACAACCGAAAGATTGAAATCGGACGCCAGGTATGAAATGAGACTGGATACTTTAAGATGATACATCTAAACAAATAGTACGGTTATGGACAATAACCTGATGAATGGAGGAGCCCACCGTAGAATTGCCCTTTGTTGATCCCCCTATCTTTTTTTTTTCTTTTTTCTCTAGACAATGAATGCGTGGTTGATTGAGAGTTATTTCGATAGTAGAAATGTAGATTGTGAAACTGTTTTAACGAATTTCTTTACTCAATAATGGAGCAGAGATGGAAAACAGAGGCCATACACCAATGTGATGTAATGGTGTATACAAAGATCTTTCTTAAGTTCCCTTATAAGTTCTGGCCATGTGGACCCGGCAAAGAGTTTTTCATTTATGCCCATGAGCGAAGAGGCTACTATACATTTTGGCAGGTTGGTTTACCTTTTCATTCTTTCTTTAGTTTTTGCCTTGCTCTGTTTATCTTTACATTTTCATGCCCGCGCCCGCCGCGGCGCGGCGCCCCCCCCCCCCCCCCCCCCCCCTTTTTAATTACGGAAATTTCTTTATACTTTTTTATTTGCCTGTTGTACAATGGTCCTCATAAACGTCCCTTTCCAAATCATAGTGAACGCAAGATTCGATATTTGTTTATTTATTTATTTATTACAGATTTTAACTACTAAATTAGTGCACCTTTGCAATGTGCCACGTTAATAATGCACTTTTAAAACTAAAACTAAAACTAAAACTAAAACTAAAATAAGGGGTTTTACAGTTTACTTCTTGACGAAAACCAGCTGATTTCCTTTTTAAGCTTGCATGTACATGCATCGTGACGATTTTATGTTTTGTAAATAGGACCAGTAGAGAAAAAAATTATAGTTTTGAGTAAATATTATGCACATATATAATTCATCAATTTGGGCGATATTGCACAATGATTCACCAAATAAAAATAGAAAATGGTCACTATTTTCTCTTTTTGTTTTTTCCTTAAAAGGTTCTCTGTTTGGATTATGATTAAGACCTTGTCTACCGTGTGTTTTTTCACAGTTGGTTTGCAACTACCTCCATTTACAATTTTTTAATAAAAACAAAAAATTATATATTTATTTCTTTCTTCATGTAGTGTTAAAAGACTTTTTACGTTAATTATTTTTGTATAGTTCTTCCTCTGATGATGTATTTGATGTTTGTGTCGCTATCTTAGAGCTGGCAATATTTGTTGTAACTATGGATACATCTCTGTCTCAGCTGTTGTTGATGTCTTTTTTTGTTTAATTCCTTGTTTTGTAATCAGATTTCAGACCAGTTGGATCTTTTAAATTGATTCTTTGTTTTCACTGTAAAAGATTTGATTTAGTTTAATCGTCACACGTGGCCTGTTGCGGAGACATTGTGGGATCTCTTTTGTCTGTTAGATTTCAAATGCTTGTTTAATTTAGTCGATCAATGTGGATTCTGTAAAGCTAATACCTAAATTACGAGTCATCACTAATAAAATATTTTGAAAGATTAATAAGCTTAACGCCATCTTTTAATATCGTTACGGAATTGAATTCTTCTCTATTAACAAAACGATCTGATTAAAAAAAGAAAGTTGTTAGCTACCACTTGATAAAAGCTACTTGTAGTCTTTCTTGGCTGACAACCAAATCTGTTTTTGGTGCCATGATCAGCACATGGAGAACGCCTATCCGGGATCAAATATCCTGGTGGTGACGTTGACAAATGGGGAATCAAAGCGTGTCGAGGCGCAACCCGACGGAGAGACATTGAAAGAAGCCATGGAAGTGCTTAGAAATATGTTTGGACCTAATATTCCTGATGCTACTGATATACTTGTACCTCGCTGGTATAACAACAGATTTCAGCGTGGTAGCTACAGTAATTATCCTATCATCACCAATGACCAAGATTTTCATGATATCAAGGTATTCACTTATAAATCTAATGTGTATTTTAAAAGTAGTAGTTTTTTATTTTTTTGTAATTAAAAAAAATGTTTCTTATACCACTTGATAAGGCATAATTTGGGGCAATTAAATATTGCAAGAGGTCAATTTGGTTAGCTGAAAATGATTCCCTAATTAAAGTTGTCATTCTCTTAATGGAGGGCCTATGAACCTCCTAGAGCTCATTCTCCTATTAGTTTAATATAAAATTTTTAAATGGGACATTAATCTATGGGTAGTTTTTTTTTTTTTTGGACTGTTTTGAGCTTCTTAAAAAAATTTCTACCTTGTGATCAGGCCCCGGTAGGACGGATATTCTTCACCGGCGAACACACAAGTGAAAGATTTAGCGGCTATGTCCATGGCGGATATCTTGCAGGTAAGCAAAATTGAACTTTATTGGAGCTGTTTAGCTTCTTTTACTAGCATGATTATATGTAAGGTCTTACATGTGAATGTTGTTACATGATCTTAATAGGAATTAGCACGAGTAAAGCTTTGCTTCAAGATATGGAGAAAGACAAGGAACGGAAAAGTGAAAGTCAAGCCTTTTTGCTAGAACCCTTGTTAGCGTTGACGGGTTCCTTGGCTTTGACACAGACGGACGCAGTTTCAGGTCCCCACAAATGTGAAATCCCCACACAATTATACCTCAGTAGTAAAATCGGCATCCAAGAAGCGATATTATGACTAGAAGAACCCGTAGACACGCATCCTCACATTGATGAAGTTGAACATATGATCACAGAGAGAGATGTCGAGAAGGGCTTGGATCGAAACCACGTTCGAGCCCTTCGTGCCATCCATGAATTGGATTGAAGAGGGACCAACCAAATGGAGGGCTAAAAAAATGTGCGGAACGATGCACATATTTTATTTTGTTTTTACACAGCGGGTATATATGATTGTTGCTGGGGGTATATATGTCAACAAATTTTAAATTGGGGTGGCTTTTCGGAGGTTGGAAAGGGTATTATTTGGGGCATTAATATGGAGATTAGGTCTTTTTGCAAGAAGAGAGAGAATTGAAATTAAGGCTGCAGATGGGGAGTACTAGTATTCTAATTGTACTACTTTAATACTTAATTGTTACCAAGTTAAAACAATTATCATTTTATTTTGGTATTAATTCTTCTTTTCTGCTGACAACAGCTTCTTCTTTTTTTTTTTTTTTTTAATCCAATGTAATATTTTCCTAATCTATGTCTCTTTTCTTCTTGACTAATATTCTCTCTCCCTCTTTCCAACAAAACAAACAAGAAGTTGATCTTGGTTTCTGATTGTACGGTTTTGATCGTGGTGGTCCAAAATCAAAGGACGTCAATGATGAAGTTCATGAAGAAGACGCAAAGGCAACTCACGATAGTTCTTAAAGTAAGTGGTAAAAAATGATAGGATTACTATAAATATTAAAAGCAATTGAAAAGAAAGGATAATCTAATCTATAGAAACCTAATGGTGACTTGGGAAGTAATCAGCGACGACACTGCCTGACCGGTTGCTAATGTTATACGATGATTTTCAAGGACGAAACAAGGATAGGAGTTTCTAGTAATGGTGGTGTTGGTTTTGTAACTCCTCTAATGTCGGTGACTCGGATAAGAGAATATAGGTTACAGTCTTTACACTTTCAGATTGTGTCATTAGTTGGAAGGTTATTCTGCAAGTTACGGTTGCTTTGTCCACAACAAACGTAAAATAAATGGTGGCAACAGTAACCATAAAGAAAGCTACTCTGGCTAAGAGATTTAGTATGTGATTTGGACTTTTTAATAGAAGTATCATTTACTTGCTCGATACTTTAGATTATTTTACTTGACAAAAAAAGAATAAGCACACGTTGTGGACAATTGAATTGTCTGGACTTATTACCCACCCGACTCTAAGGATTTGGTGCACAACCATCAATTGAGGAACATAAAAACAGAGCATTACCTGCATATTTGTTGCTAGAATTTTCAAAATTTTCTTTCCTATAGTCCTCTGAAGCAATACTTTTATATAAATCTTTTTTTTTTTTTACATAAAAAATTGCTTCTTAAATTTTCTTTTTATGTGTGTATTGAAACAGTCTTGTCGAGGAGTTGTGCCGCGGCCAGGAGACTTTTAGCGAGTAAAAACATGCATGAAGACAAAGCAAGGAAGCATATTTAAATTAGGTTTAAAGGGACAGTGAATTAATTTTATAGGCCTTTCCAAAAGTTAAAAACTAAAAAACGTCTTTTTTTAAGTTTTTTAATTTATAGTTTCGTATCCGTTATAGAAAATACAAGTATTTTTAACGTGCTAATATCCACAAATTAAAAACAATAAAATAATTTATGAGTAAGTAGTACAATATGAGACTCTATGCATACACATTAAAGAGTCTATCCAAATCTTTCGTACAATTTAAATCTAAATCATAAACTAATTTTACAATTAAAGTAAGTCAAAATCTAAACAAAATAACTGACTAACAAGTTTTAAAGTCAAAATCTAAACAAAATAACTGACTAACAATTTTTAAAATATGATAAGATCTAATCTAAATAATTGCAAATAAATAAATAAATAAATAAATAAACAAATAAAATTATATTATTTATTTCCCCTTATGCCCCCGTTAGATGGGCGTGGAGCTCTAATAAAATAGAAGTAACCTGTATGAACAAAAGAACTGGATTTTTTTTTTAATTTATAGAAAATAACAATAAAAGTTGTCAAGGATGTAACTTACGAAATGTCGTTTATAGAGGACGATTGATGTCCCTTAGAAAAGGGCTATGAAATGTCGTTTTAGTACAAGCAAGATTTTTTTCCCCCTTTCCTATAAGTCATGTCGTTTATAAGTCAATAAACGACATCAAACTGTTACTAAAGAAACGACATATGTCGTACATTTTTCAGAGAACAGAAACTCTCAAAGGGAAATGGCATGTCCTTTTAGTAGATGTAACATTTTTTTTTACCCCATTTTTCAGAGAAAATTGATTTCTATCCCGAAAACGAAAAAACGAACTTATAATTGCAACAACTCTCTCTCACTCTCACAAACAAGTCGTTTCTAAGGAAGTAGGGACTCAAAACACAGAAAATAAAATCATTCCTCAAATACTCTCAAACAAGGTCCTGAATCTCTTATTTATTATTATTTTTTTCTGCTTATCCCTTTTCTATGATAGCAGACTGGATGCCTAGAAATTAGAATCCAGACGATGCTAAGAAAATCACTTCTAATAATAAGCTGTTACACTCCTTTAAAAAGAAAATATACAAAATTCCAACCTTAGTCTTTCTTTAGTGTTATAAATTTCTTGGAAATTAATATAGAATGAAATTACTTAAACTCACCCTTTCATAAGAGATTCAGTACTCCCGCAGCGTGCCTTTGATACATGAGCTCTAGTGCGTACACCAAACCATATATGTAATAATTTTGTTTTATATCAAACGACAATATGCAAGTGCAAACGGCTTCAAACGACAATATGCATGTGCAAACGGCTTCTAACTAACAACAGCACAGAAGGATCAGAGGAAGACTAATGTCAGTCGCTATAGTACAGAAGGTTAAACTTAGAAGGATTCATCTGTATGTTTAAACAAAAAAAAAAAAAAAAAATCAAATTTTACTTATTATCATTTTAGAATTTTATACTTACTTACAAACTCCATATGATATTTGTTTAAAAAAAAAAAAAAGATCTAAAATGGTGGAAACTTGTTTGGAAAAAAATAAGGGGGAGACTATGATATTTCCAAGGCATACTCCAAGCAGTAAGAAAGGCGTAAATTTTCACATTTGGACAGTAGTGTAAATACACGAATAAGTTGCTATTTTTTGAGTTGGTCTAAACATATAAATACTTGATTTCATTCCAATTTCACTTATAAACTAAGGTGCTTCTTTAAAGTAGTAGTTTTTTATTTTATTTGTAATTAAAAAAAAAGTTTCTTATACCACTTGACAAGGCATAATTTGGGGTAAATTAAATATTGCTAGGCGTCAACTGGGTTAGCTGAAAATGATTCCCTAATTAGAGTTGTCAATCTCTTAAAGGGGGCCTACGAACCATTAATTGAGTAACAGAGCATTACGAGCATGTGTCGCTGGAATTTTCGAAGTTTTCTTTCTTTTAGTCCTGAAGTTATACTTCAAAATAAACTTTATATTTTTAAATAATAAATTGATGCTAAATTAGTCTCATTTGTTTTTTAATTGTGCACATGTAACTCACATTCTTCTTTATATATATATATATATATATATATATATAATCCATGCAACACATTGGTAGCCTTGTAGAAATCCAAACAATTGCTTATTTATTACACAAATCTGTTTAATATTACAACGTAATTGAGTGGTGCAATTATTAAAACACATGAACTAAGTCTCATAAGTATTACGTACTGCATGGGAAAATAGCTGAAATTCGTTGATTTTGTATTTGCATTGTCAGAGATTGGGGGATAACTTAACATACATATTAAAGTTTAAAGGTATAATCTGTACATTTTATAGTTTAAGAATATATTGACACTAATAATAAAGTTTGTGGAGAATTTATGATATTTTTCCTTGTTCTTATACCGGCAATCATACTTGTAGGATTTCTGTAGTCGATTTTCTTGTATTTTGAAATTTTTTTTAGATTATTTCTTGTATATATAGATATAAAATAAGGAATGCTAACTTAGTGCAGTCCAGGACAATAGCGAATAAAAAAAGAAAGGAGAAAATCAATCCTCAAAATTGTTATCTAGCAAGTGTCTAATTAGTCAGGGGTTTTCTTCTATTTTTTTTCTTCATTTGTTTATTATTATCATTTATTGTCGTCATCGTTGTTGTTGCCACTAGAGATCCTGAATTAGGGATCATTTGGAACCTTGTTGTAAACGACATTTTACAACTCAACTCCAGAACTTTAAGATTTACATCTTATTTTCTTTCTTCCACTTTCAAAGTATTCAAATTTATTTAAAAGTCTATAATTACCTTATTTTAAGTCGAAATGAATATTTTTCAATAGCATAAAATTACGAAAGCACTAAAACAAAGTTCATATTCCATCATTTTCGGAACACATTTTAATTGTTATACTATTGTTTATATTACAGTTCATTTATGATTCCCACTTCAATCAATCAAAAACGTATTTCAATTATGACTTTCAAAACTCTAAACTCCAATCATTATTTCAAATGGATATCTCATAAAAAAAAAAAGAAACAAAAAAAAAAAAGAAAGAAAGAGACGGGTACTATGCTTTTTTTTTTTCATTTAAATAAACTATAAAATTACTATTACAACCTTACTAATAAATCTTAACCAATATTATAATGTCACCAACAACAATATCAATATTTTTGTGCTTAATTATTCTTTTTTAAAAATTTTAAACTTCTTTGAATTAATAAACACTAAAAACAAAAATAAAGTGTCTTTTTAAAAAATAAAAAATAAAAGAGGGATATGTTGTGTTCCTCGCTCCCCCATCCCCAGTAGACTTTAGGCTACAAGAACAGATAATACATAATTTTTCTTGTTAAAGACTAGACTCTACATGTGTCACGGTTTGAACTTAGAAGCTAAGACTCTAAATAGGCCTTCATTATACCAAACCCCTACCACCAGTCATAATAAGAAAATCAAGTTTTTTCCATTTCCTATTTAACTTAAAAAAAAAAAAGAGAGAGAGAGAGAGTCAATGACTCTTGCTTAGTGACTTTTGGTCACTCTTCTAAGGATGCCACATAATAGATCTATTATAAATCATGCGACAGTCCAGTCATTGTCACGTGACCTTTTTATTATTATTATTTTTATTTAGTCTAGATTTTCACACATAACTAAAAATGTTAACAACTTCTACACCATTTTAATTGTTATAAAAATCATTACCTCATCATCATATGTTGACTCAGTGCATGTACCAATGAATTTATTATTTACCGTTGCTTTGTCCTTTTTAAATATTAATTAGATTGTAAGCAAGTGCAAAACACACATTAAATTTAAGAATAAAATATTTAAATTGAGATGGTGAGTCAAACAAGAGCTTAAATAAGTAAACAATGATGATAAAAGCATCATAGCCACTGTCGAATCCGAGTATGGGACTGATGATCAAGTTTGGAGTGTCTATCTTGATCATTGATTGTCATGAATCCATATGCTAAAAAATCCAATGGTAATTAAATGCTTGTTTAAAACATTGATTGAAATTGAAAAAAAAAAAAAAAATTGAATTTGACTTTGTATCCTGCAACTCTCTCTCTCTCTCTCTCTTCCAGCAACGCTTTCTCCGGCAACCAAGAGCTCTCTAGGTTGTATCCCAGCTTAACTGTCTGTTTATCACTCTCCCTTTCATCACCTACCTCAACTTTACATCCAACATCCAAAATGAGAGCTGCCGTTCACGTCCGGTAAAAACTCACTGCCATATACGTGAGGTCTCGTACCTATATATATATATATAATATATAATATTAATAAAGAGCAAACGACAAATGCAAGTGCAAATGCCTTCCATCCAACAACAACACGATAGGATCGGAGGAAGACTAACGCCAGTCGTTATAGTCTAGAAGGTTAAATTTAGAAGGATTCAGCCGTATGTTAAAAAAAAAAAAAAAACTACCAAATTTTACTTACTATCATTTTAGAATTTTGTACTTACTTACAAACTCCATATGATATTTGTTTCAAAATTAAAATTAAAAAAAAAAAGAGCCAAAATGGTGGAAACTTGTTTGGAAAAAATAAGGGGGAGGTTGTGATACTTAAGGCATACTCCAAGTATGAAAAGGTGTAAATATTCACATTACAACAATAGTGTGAATACTCGAATAAGTTGCTATCTTTTGAGTTGGTCTAAAAGTATAAATAGTTGATTTCATAAACCATTCCCAAAACGAAATCACGTCATAGCATAGCTATACACAAAAAGATAGCCTGAATCCTAATCGAAAAGCTCATACGGGTCCTTCTACGTTTCCATGGTGGAGGCTAGCATTTGCTCTCTGCTGCTGCTCCTCATCCTCTCTAGCGATCGCTGTCTCAGCACGGAAGGCATCACACATCATCAACTCGATAATCTAATAGGAATCTGGCGCTCGCATGCGGGTCTATAACGCATGGGGTAGTGTCTCCCAGTAAGTCTTCATCTGCCAATGTGCGGATGTTAATACAGGATGAGCTGGGAGGAGCTCAGTGCTGAATCGGTGTGTGTAAGAAGCTACTCACTCCCCCGGCTCATAGCTCCAGCTGCTGACTCGCTCAGAGAAGCGACGCATTACTTGGCGATCGAAATGGTCAGTGATGGCTTCAACAAAGTAAGCCCACCTGGTGTTCGCTGCATCTAGGTTCTTGGACTTCCACCAAAGGGCTGCGGTTCCCTCAAGCTGTGCTACTGCTAGGGTTACAATCTCCGAAGGCACAATCCACGTGCATTTAAAGAGCTGAAGCGTACTGTTCAGGAACTCCATTAAAGCGTACTCCTGCAGAGATCCGTCATAGATGGGTGGTGAGCATCTCTTGAACAACTCCAACGCTTCTTCTCCTTGAACCAGGATCATGGTGGATATCCCAACAACAGCACAAAAGGATTTTAGGGCTTCACAGTGGCTGGGGGAGAACTGAGAAGTTGGGAAATGAGGTTAACTTTGAAATATAGGGCCGACGCCACCGTTCAAATAAGAGCTCATGACACTAACATAAGTGTGTGATTGGCACACCATTTCCAGTGAAAAAAAAAAAAAAAATCCAATCAAATCCAGATTCAGTTTTTCCACTTTTTTGAAATTTACATCAAAATCATTTGTTATCCTCCTAAACACTCATTAACTCTAGATTCTCAATTCAAATCGAGTCTTTCAATATAAGACGGTGTACCGAATGAAGCCAGTGCGTTTGACACACTGCTTTGAATCTAAAAAATGAGGTTAACTTCATATCCAAATTCAGCTTTTCACCATTTTTGAAATTTACACCACGTTCATGTTTCTTACCCTAAAAATCCATTCATTTTAGATTCTAATTTCAAATCCAAAATTTTCAATTTTCAACGGTGTCCCAAACAAAGATGAACAAAGTTACTAGAATCAAATTCTTTTAAGGAAAAACAAAACAAAACAAAAAGAGAGAAAAAAACATGCTATTCTCCAAAAGAAACACAGTTTATTCAATCGAACAATAAGGATATAAAATCCAGGAAAAATCCAAAGAGTATAATCTGAGCTGAGCACAGACAGAAAACCATAAAAAACCCATCCATGATCTGTACATATTAACTACACCTGGGGAACAAAGAATTCCTAACATAATCAACATAAAACAGGAATAATCTTTTACAACATTGAAAAAAAAAAAAGAAAAAAGAAAACGTTCTTTCTCTATTCTAGACAGGTCCGAAACACAAATCCAAAAACGAAACCCGAAAAAAGGGCGAAAACCCACAAACCTGAATGGTCGACTACAACAGGATCAGGTGCTCACTAATCCGGGTCCTCTTCTAAAGTGAGGGTGTGTAAAGATCTGGGCTTTCTTCTGCTTTGTGTACGAAGGAAAGATTTTTAGAGAGAGAGAGAGAGAGATGCAACGTTGGGGTTCCGGCAGCTCGCACATGAATCGATGTTAGTAGTAAAGAAAGAAAGGAAAGGCTGCTATAAATCTTTTCTGGCCAAAACGGTGTCGTTTCCATATACATCAATATATAGTTTTGTTTTCAAAAAAATGTGGTTTGGATATGGGAATTGTCTATTTCCTAACAAAATTGAGTACTTTGAGTTATTTAAAAGAATTGTTATGAATTTCCTAAAAAAGGTTTTCATGAATTAATTTTCCCGCAGATTCAATAAATTATTTACTGAAGTACCTTAAAAATTTATATACAATATACTATTCAGCGTAAATATTTTTAGAAAAATATTATTTATTTATGTCTTGTAAAAAAAGTTGGTGTTTATTCTCCAAAAAAAAAAAACTTGGTATTTAATTAAGAAGATTCTGATATGGAAATTATCAGTTTGTAATATTTCTCAATAATTGGATTGGTATTGTTAAAAAATTAAAAAATTGTTTTATTTATTTATTTATTTTGAGAAAACGATGTTTTTGACATGATTTCTGTCGGCAATTTGGTTTTAGGTGAAGAACACAGACAGACAGCTCAGTTCGAGTCCTCCAAAGTTTCTTCTGCAACAACAGAAAAACTCATCAAACTCTCTCTAACTCGAACCAAGACATTACTTGAACTATATAGATACACACACACACACACACACACACACACACACATCCGAATCAATGTTGGTCCAACAAGACCACCCCACGTCCAAAAAAAAGCACAAACTCTCCGACCACTTCTCCCCTCCTCACAAAAACAACCTCGGATTCTCCAAGCATGTCTCCTCCTTCCCTCTCCTCAAACTCGCCGCCATTTCCCTCCTTTTCCTCTCCATCGCCGCCCTCTTCATCTTCCTCCTCACCAATTCCAACTCCTCCTCTCCCACTTTCTTCTGCTTCAAATCCCACTCCAAGACCTCCACTTTCCCTCTCCATTTCCCAAAACTCGACTTCAATTCAATCCAACCCATTTCAGATAACTCCTCGCCTTACTCTTCCTTCCGATCCGACCGCTGGATCGTCGTCTCCGTCTTCGATTACCCCTCCGATTCGCTTCGAAAACTCGTTAAGTCCAAAGGGAATTGGCAAGTCGTAGCCATTGGCAATTCCAAGACCCCCTCGGATTGGAGCCTCAAGGGTGTGATTTTCTTGTCCTTGGAGAAACAAGCTACATTGGGTTTTCGGGTTTTGGATCACCTCCCTTATGATTCCTACGTTAGGAAGAGTGTCGGTTACCTTTTCGCAATCCAGCACGGCGCGAAGATGATATTCGATGGCGATAATCGCGGGGAAATCATCGGCGGGGATCTCGGTAAGCATTTCGATTTGAAATTAGACAATGTGGATGTGATGCAAGAGAGGATTTTGCAGTACAGTAGGAAGATTAATGTGAATAGAACTGTTGTTAATCCGTACGTTCATTTCGGGCAACGCTCGGTTTGGCCGAGGGGATTGCCTTTAGAGAGTGTTGGTGAGATTTGGCATGACGAATTTTACAATGTAGTATTTGGTGGAATGCAATATGTTCAGCAGGGTTTGTGTAATGGATTGCCTGATGTGGATTCTGTCTTTTATTTCACTAGAAAGTTGGGTTTGAAGCTTTTGATATTCGGTTTGATGGGCATGCCCCGAAAGTCGGTTTACCTCAAGGTGTTATGGTGCCACTTAATTCTTTCAATACTTTGTTTCACTACAATGCATTTTGGGGTTTGATGCTTCCAGTTTCAGTTAGTTTGATGGCTTCTGATGTGCTTCGAGGTTATTGGGCGCAGAGGATTTTGTGGGAAGTTGGTGGTTCTGTTGTGGTTTATCCTCCCACACTATACAGAGAGGACAAGACCGAAACGTACCCATTTGTGGAGGAGAAGGATCTTCATGTGAATGTCGGTCGGTTAATCAAGTTTTTGGTTTCTTGGAAATCTGATAAGCACAAGTTGTTTGAGAAAATCTTGGACTTGAGTTTTCAATGGCCAAAGAAGGGTTTTGGACTGAGCTGGACGTGAAGTTAACTGCAGCTTGGCTCGAGGACTTGATTGCTGTTGGGTACAAACAACCGAGATTGAAGGCAGTAGGGTTGGGTGAGGCTAGAACAACTATCAGCCATGCGGATTTGAAGGAGTTTGTTCCTCGAAAACTGCCTTCCGTGCATCTTGGAGTAGAAGAATCGGAGTGGTGAATTTTGAGATAGGGAACTTGGTTCGCTGGAAGAAGAATTTTGGTAACATTGTGCTGATCATGTTTGTGAGTGGGTCTGTGGAAGGAACTGCCTTAGAGTGGAGATTGCTTTATGGCCGGATATTTAAAACTGTGGTGATCTTGTCTGATAAGGCTAATGCAGATTTTGTTGTGGAGCAAGCTCCATCAGACCAAGTATACAAGTAAGTTTTCTGCTGACAATACTGTCTTTGATGAAAACTTAATATTTTTTTTTCCCCTGTTCCTATTGCCTAGTTTCCCTGTCAAAAGTTCCAACGCCATTTCATATAGCTGCTTTATTTATTTATTTATTTATTTTTTGATTTTTGGGGCGTGGGGGTTACTGCTAGGCTATGCCTACAACCACACATTCACTATGAAATGCGAGTTCAGACATCAATTCATAAATAATCGGATTGTGCTTTATTCCTTCATGCGCATGCCAAACCAACCTATTATGTTCTTGACAAGTTATTTAAATATACTTTAGTAAAGTAAAAAAGAACATATGCATGTCAGTGGATTGCGCTTTATAGTTTCATGTTTTTCCTTGAAGAGGAGATCATTTTTTAGCAGTTATACAAGATTTTCATCTTAATCTTAAAGAAATTGTTTATATAATTCGATAAATTGACAAATTACCTCTAATTACGTATGTTATAATCGGCATACAGGTATCTGCCAAAGATATTTGACAGATTTACTACTGCGGGGGGTTCTTGTTTCTTCAGGACAATACGATTCTAAACTACTGGAACTTACAACAAGCTGACAAATCCAAGCTATGGATCACTGACAAGGTAATGAAAATCTCAAGCACCTAATTACTGCTTCTGAATGAGCAAGGCCTGATCTTTTACCTGTTTTAGGTGCCTCAATCTTGTACTACAGTCCCAACCGATGGTAAGGATTCAATGTGGTTTTCAAAACAAGCCGACATGGTAAAGAAAGTTGTGAGCTCTATGCCGGTTCACCTTCAGGTCAGCTACAAGGCAAGTAGCACAAGCGACCGGAGTCTTACAATCTGTAATTCAGAGGTGTTCTTCATTCCTCGGCGTTTTGTTGGTGACTTTGTAGATCTCGTAGGCCTTGTGGGCAATTTCAAAATTCACCACAAGGTCGCAATTCCGATGTTTTTCATGGCAATGGATTTGCCCCAACAATTCGATTCCATCTTCACCAAAATGATCTACAAGCCAGAGATATTGTCCACTAACTCATCCACCTCATATTATTCTGCGCAAGCACCGGCTATCTACCCGTGGACCGTGTCCAATGAGAAGGATTTCCTGGAACTGATAAGACTCATGGCGGCTGGGGACCCTCTCCTAATGGAGCTGGTATAAAATTGTGCAGCTCGAAAATAAAACATCGTGACAATCTCGTCCTTATCTCGACTCGCAAGAACGAGACCGGTAGTTGTGTGGGAAGATTCTTACTACCCTTTGTTGGGTTTCCTTGTTCACGTCCCCTGCAGCTTTGAAGGGTAAGTCGTACCATTCATATTTTCTGTTTTCTAGGTTGTTGTTTTTTTATTTTTTATTTTTATTTTAATCACTTGTATCATTATTCTTTGGTGTAAATTCTCTCCAGACATTGTATTTGAGTACAGGATAGATCAGATTTGATGCACTTCTGTGAACTACCAATTTTTGCCTTATAAATGAACCAACACAACTAATGAACTTCTGGGGGCTAAAATACGACACATTTTGACTGGAATACTAAACAAAAATGACTGGAATAAGATTTTCCCCAGTGCTTAACGCCTTTTTTTTTAATAATAAATAAACATCCTTTCTGAAAAAAAAAAAATGACTTTGGTAAATAATTAATTGACTTTTCTTGGCAAATTATTGATTTTATTTGGGTAAATCGTACATCAATTTTGATAAATCGTCGGATCATGTATACAATTGATTCATCACTATCCAATTTATTAATTTACAATCACATAACTCATTGACACCCGCAAGGTGGATGGGATGACAAATGGTCTTAATACTTTTCTAGGCATCTCCCTTTTGTACATCTGGGTTTGAGTCCGTACCTTCCCTTTAGTTACCTTCCTTTAGGTCCCACTCTTGCTTCGGCCATTGAAGCTTTGGGTTGATAATGACAGGATAAGTCCTGGATGAACGATTAAGAAAAACTAATATAAAAGACCTGATTTGTCATAAATATAGCAACAAAAAAAAAAACCCGACTCCACCATTAATATGCCACTTTGAAATAAATACTTTTAACTTTTATAAATATGCCAACAAAAAAATAAAAAAGAAGAAGAAGGGTTTAAAAGGTAATGCATATTGAATTGGAATATGAAAAATGAAACCAATTCATGGATGATTAAAAAATTGGTTTAATCTCCAGTTTCGTTTTCTCGATATTCAACGGTTTCCTTTTTATTCACGTGGAAGATAAACTTCAATAAAAATTGAACATAAATACCCCAAAATTTTTGAAGGGTTCAAAAGTCAAATTGTTGTAGTATTTGAAGGTAAATCAGCCAGCTTTTCAACTGAAATATTTTGATACAACAATTTAGAGATGGCAAGGGCATCTCCTTTGGCCTTCACTGGATAAATTCCTGTCCCTTCTTGCCAATTATTTGAATATAGTATCCATGCTCTTCTCCAATCCTCCAACTCGAAGTTGCATTTCTGTCAAGCTTGTCGAGAGGCGGTTGAAATAGGACGAAGCTCGCGGTAGATAGTAGCTTTCTAGCAGCCCGCTCCAGAACTTATTTGCTGACGACAAGGACAAAAAATGAAGCAAGTTTGAGATACAATCATGAGAATTGAGGTAACCATAGAGCCACAACATGAGCATATTTGATATTACCGTAGTCATGAAGCTTGCTCTGATTAGTTTTTGTGGTATCATACCACATTGTCACCTGCGTTCTCGCGTTCCATTCGTACTGCAGGACATTAAAATCAATTATCTTTCGGAGAGTTTTGTGGTAAGGTATAAACGAATGTACTACCAGCCATGGAGCTTTAGATTGTCAAATCACATTACAATTTACAAGTTATCAAAATTAAAAAAAAGAAGAAAATTTAATGCTCTAAAAATATAGCCCAAGCAAAATGTAAAAAACGGAAAACTGTAAAAGGAAAACATGTGGTTAATCTCATTACTAAGCTTTGCCGAGACAAAGTTGGTACGTCTAAATTCATGACACAAATGAGTTATTGCTAGCTACAAAGCAATTTTTATGTACTAAAAGTGAACCCCAAGAAAAAATAATTAATTGCTCTTACCTGTCGCCTTTCACGAGGATTAACAGCCAGCTTCTTCGCACTTTCAAGCCAGGTTCCGAGCAAGAAATTATCATCAGAAGCAAGAAGAACGTCAATATCCTTTATGAGTTGAACAAACTTCTGGCTATGGTATCTATAAGCATTCACATCCTTCTCTCGGAAGCAATCACCGCGTCGATATAGCTTGGTTTGCGAGCTTTGACAGCGCCTGCCGTGTCAAGTCAACCAAGTCATATCTGCCATGATGATATGCTCAATTAGAAACTAATTTACCCTAATAAGTCATCAATTTACCATACAGAGAAGATACATAAAACTAAGGAGGCGATTCTGTTATAGCGTGTTTGACTTCCATAAAACAAATTACATAGTAATTGCAATTTTTTTTTTTTTTTCCTTTAAAGACATGGTAAATTGCGTATTCATTAGGATGAATGCAGAAAGAAAAGGGAAACATTGGAACAGCAAAAGGTTAGTAATTGCTTTACCTATAGGTAAGGCTGCCAGCAAAATTAGTACCAGCATCAATAAACAGTTTCAAAGCATCGATCACCTCCCGAGTAGAATACCATAAATGTGCTTGGGGCAAATCAGAGCTACCTTCTTGGAGTAGAAATCTTCTTTTTACATCTAGTCCCAAAAGCATTTGCATCCCGTGTCGTTTTGGAATATTGGATCCATGACTCAGTTGAGGATCCCAGTCTGGAAATTTTACTATAAAGTCCGTGTTATGGTCCTGAAACAAGTAATCATTAAAAGTATGATACTTGGCCATACGATGACAACTAATCGACAACAAAAGGAACTATTAAAAGCAATTCTTTATTGTTAAACATACAGCGATCCCGTCAGTACAATTGTAGATCGTCCGATAAAGAATTTCCCAAGCTGCCTCAACTTTATGTACTGCTTTACCGTAGCGTCTACGGAATAGTGCCTCAGCCATTCCTTTTAAAATAAATTAGAGTTAAATCCTAATGATATAGCATTCAATAAGTTTTGACAAGCGTAAAACTTACAATTGACAGTCCTCCCTGATCAGGTGAATGGTAAGATTAGCACATTTACCTGAACTTGAACTTTCTGGCTGCGAAATGCCATTTCGGACATCAATTCATAAACAACCGGGTTATGCTCTATTCCTTCCATGCACATGCCAACACCAACCTGTTGTGTTATTAACAAGTTAACTACGTATTATTTAAGAAAACAAAAATGAAACGTCTCTTTCACAGTTTATACTTCTAAATTATAATTAATACATGCATCGAATGTAATGAAAAATTCAGTGCTAGGATTTTGTCACAAGGCAATTATCATACCATAGTAGAATTCTTACTGATGCGAGCATCAACTGGACCTGATGAAACAGAGTCCAATATGCCATACATTTCAATATTTCCACCGAAATTATGCAATAGACACCTGGTAAACATTAAAGGTTCACCAAGTCTTAGGAAAGTACACGGGTTGTACTGCAAAAAGTTTCATATTACGTATTGCAAACAAAAAGGGAACATAATCAATTAGTAAAAGGAGATGCTTCAACTGTTGAACATCTAACAATAGATATTGACATCACTGGAGGGCCAATTACCAAACATAAGGAGTGCCATAAAATTGAGATGACGTTTTCCATATTGGTTTCACATCAGCAAATAAATCAAGAACTATCATTTTCCCAAACGGAACGGAATGTAGAAGAGCCTGCACAGGTCAGCAAGTTGAATTTAAATCGAAAAAATTTACCGAAAAAGGGGAAAAAAAAAAAGAAGCATGTATGTTATTGCACATAACATTAGTAGCATGAAAAAAAACTGGTGACATTTAACAATATTTTTTTTGCACGTGCATACTTTCATTTGAGGAGGCTTCCAAAAGGCAGAGTCTGAATAAAAGAGCCAACCCTGCAAAATAATGAAACTATCATCAATAAATGACCCTACGCAAAAAAAAAAAAAAAAAAAAAAGTAGTCACCATAGTATTACTGACATTTACGGACATTAAACTTATGGAGATTTATGACAAAAGATATCTTGGTCATCTCATTTTTTATGCTAAAACAGTCATGGCCATCTCTTCAAGAGAAGATATCTTGGTCTCATGTGAGATTTGTGATCGAGTAGAACATTCAGCAGTCTGGTAGATAGTGGATACAATATATTCTACTGGAATATTGTCTTTCCGAAAAAAGCGATAAAGGAAGTGCATGAGGAATTAAGAAGCATACTTGCATTAACAAACAGCATCCTTGTCGCCTTCTGACATTGCTTTATACACAGCAGCTCCAAGTGATGAGATGTATGCAGGGTCAGTTGTAGGGGAGAATTTTCGTTAAAGTATATCACTGCATGAACATGTTATTATGTATTTTTAAAGTTCTACACCATAAACTTATCAAAATCCAATGAGAGAACCAGATCCAAAACTAACATTTCACTATCAGTTAAGAATGATGAAATATTGTGGTCAGATTCTGCTAATTGTAAAAGGTAATTAAGCAGGAAACGAAAAAATATGTCTAGTTAGTTAAACATCGAATAAATAAAATGTGAAAATTACCAGTTGTAAATGTCTGTGACATCACCATATTCTGAAATAATTCCATACAAAATATAAACCATAAAAAATTAGTCAACCGGAAGATAAAATAAGATTTGTGTGCTTATTATTATTATTTTAAAACAAATTTGATCTAATCAGATATAACTCAAAATATTGCTGGTTAGGAATTTATTTAT